>VWZT01009485.1:851094-890857 GCA_013397055.1 Pachycephala philippinensis | reverse complement strand
GGGGTCGGCAGGCGGGCGGCTCCCGGCGGGGACGGAGCGCAGCCCCGTGGGGTGGGTGCCGCGGGTGGAGCCCCACCGGCCGAGCCGGCTTCGCCCCCCGCCCCTGGGGCGGTGGCTCCGGCCCCCAGCCCGCGAGCGGGTTCGCGGCGGAGCGGGCAGGGCGGTTTGGCTCCTCTGAAATGCCTCGCTGATGGCAGGGGAAAACATATGGCCCTGGAGAAAGCCGCTGGAAGCGATAGCTGTTGGACTCCTCCGAGTTATTTCCCCGAGTCGGTGCGAAGTGAGAACTTCCTCCCGGGATGCCCTTTCGGGGGGATGCGGGGCTGAGCACATGGCTGCCTCCCCTGGGTCTGCCCCGCGTCTGTCACAGCACCGCCTGCCAAGGGGCCTGCCGGCGCCTGCTCTCCTTTCCGAGGGCTAATCTGACCTCAAGAAAACTTTAACTGGGTGAGGGAAGGAGGCTGATCCAAAAGGTAATTTACTTAAACGTGTTGGGTTTTTTCCTCCTCGTCCTCCTTCCCTCGCTCAGACAAGGCATCTGTGAAAAGGAGGGAAAGCAACGGGATTATTGGTGTCTAAGGGTCCAATTTATATGGCAGCTCATAGTGCAGAGAAGAAGGTTAAAACTTGCAAAGACCCGGCACTGGCAAATTAACATCTCCAGTGAATCGTAGTATTTACTTTTTAAGCTTGAATTTTATGGTCCTTTGGATTCTGATTCTTCCTCTTGTTTAAAGTCTCTAGATACTCAGATATTTAAGGATGAAGCATCTTCTTTGTGCTTGCAATGACAGTGCTGTTGCATTTTGTAAACATCAGGACAACTTTTATCTTTAATGTAGACCTTTTTATCACTCAGCTGTAAACACTTGTACTGTTTGTAAATCTGCTGCTGATTTGTTGGGTGGCTTTGCAAAAGGTCACTTCAGTTCATCCAATACAGGCATTTTTTGTAAAACGCCTGTATTGATTTAATGTGGTACAGGGTCACACTTGGCATTTATAAATTATTTCACATTTGTACTTGTGTGCTGTGAGAGCCATGCTTTATAAAGCAACTATTCCTTAGTTGTGCCTTAAAGCCTACTGGCAGATCTTGGTGTGTGGTGTACAGGAGGCGTGCAGCTTGGTGTGCATCTAATGTTAAGTGTCCTACTTATTTAAAAATGTTGAGAGCTCTAAAAGGGCCAGTGTAATCCATACCACACGTGCGCTCAACTGACCTAGAATTAACAGGATAAAACACTTTTAAGCACTCCTGGAGTAAAAGGTAGGATGCTATTTCCCTGTGCATGGCTTACAATGAATTGCTTTTTCCAAGTGTCCAGTGCCATGCTCCCCGATTTGGAGGGCTGCAGAACACCCACCCCACTGCTGGAAAGGCTTGGCTTAAACTGGTGAGACTGGTCATGAGAGCAGAAGGCACCAGCAGCATGGAGGTGCTCCATGGGGAGATGAACATGATGGTGTTGGTGGCCAAGGGAGGTGGATGCAGAGACCACCATCAATCCTTCATGGATGGTGGGCAGCCCTGGCTGTGGTGTGGGGCTGTTGGAGCTGACAGAGCTGTGTGCCCTTTCAGGGCCCCCATTTCATGTGGCTTAATAACTTAGCATGTCAGTTGGTATTTCATGCTGCGGCACTGAGTTTCCCCTCTGGGTTTCAGGAGGCAGCAGGCAGGTGCCTGTGCACTGCTGTGTAGGTGCAGGCATACCAGGAATGTGGTGGTAAGTGTGATTTACTGCCTCGATGGGACTGATAGCCTGTGCCAGCAAGTTCACTCTGCTGTGCAGAAGGCTTGGACTGCCTTCATGCCAGTGCATCCGCGTTAAGAAAATTGTATCACAAGCTAAAGTTAAGAGGGAAACCGTGTTTTCCAGATTCATATGAAGGTCATTCTCTGTCACTTTGCTAGAGAGGCTCTTTCTGTGTTGTAGCACTTGGCCACCAGCACCCTCCTTCTTTGCCCCTCTTAGACTTGTGGTGGGCATGCTGAAGATCCAGTTGTTGCTGCACTTAATATAGGTGCAGTCCTCCACTGGATGGGAGATGGTTTTCTGTTAAAGGTTCATGCTTATGCTTCAAAATATGGAGGTCTAAGGTTGACTTACTGAGGCAAAACTGAGTCAAATTATAGGATGCAGCTTTGCAAAGATGTTTTGATTGCTCAGAGCTACAGAGCACATTTTGGATAGTGTGCTAGTGTGTAAAGGGAAGGTGTTTTTCAAATGTGCTTTTGTAAGTATGTTTCCCAGTGCTGACTAGTTAAGTTGCAAGTCAGTACACTGAATTATCATAGGGTAGATTTTGGCCATTACTTGTAGTGGTATACAGAGTAAATGAAGGCTTATGTTTACAGCCTACCCAGAACTAGAGGGCGTATCTTTAAATTCTGGAACATCTCTGCTCTCCCACTGGCTGACAGTGTGTCTTGTTTTCTGCTGCTAGATTACGGCTCCGTTCCATAAGGCCTTAAGCACATGTGTTGATCAGCCACAAGTTAATAATTTTGAATTAAACTGAAGGGTAAGTATATGTCAGCTACAAAGTGTTTTTCTTTCAAGGAAGCTTTATTTTAGTAGGGCAAGTTCTGAGAAGTTAAAAGAACTAGTTTGTGTTGTCCACAGAGCTAAAGGCCTGTAGGAGTTGGAAGTTTAAATTAAAAAAAAAAAAAGGCTTGGACTGTCTTAAGTGGAAGGTACAATAGCTGCTTGGAAACTGCATTTTAAAGAGGAGGAAAAGCTTGCCAAGTGGGGCTGTGGACCTTGCTGTGAGAATAAGATATTGCAAGTTACCAGAAAACCTAAAAGGAATGAAGTAAAGGAGGGGATTGATCGTTGGAGAGCAGAAACTGCAGGGATAGCATGTGAACTGCCAAAAGCTAGAGGATGAAGAAATTTAAGATGAAGAAGGGGAAAAAAATAAAAAGAGCAGGAGAAGAGAATTTGGCTATGATGTTGTGAGGACCAGACTGTATGAAAAATGCTTGATACCTCTAAAAAATTAGCAGTCCTTGTTTTAGTTGTTTAGTTTTAGATACAGATGAGGAATTGAATATGGGAGAAAGATAGGGTGCCAAAGTGAATTGACTAGAATGAATGTCTTATGTCTGCTCCCAATCAAACTAAGTCTGAGGGTCTTTGCTTTTGGGCTTTGGAAGAATTGATGCAGGGCACTGGAACCAGGTTAAAAAAATAGAATTAGGTGTTATCTGTTAGGTTGAATGTAGCAGCTGTGATAGCAAGATAGCAAAAGATGTATAGTTCCATTTATTTTGAGAGAATGAAATCTTCACACCTTTTACTCTGGTCACAGTAGAATTCAAGGATTTAGAACAAATTTGGGATGGAAAAAGTAATTAAGTATACAATGCTAAGTGGAAAACAGGATAAAATGCATCATGTATTTGCCACAATTAGGTCATAAAAGACAAAAGTCATATTATTACTGGTTAAATACTGAATGTCCTAGACAATAGCAGCAGAAGGCTTCAGTTCAATGTATATACGCCAAAAATAACTAAATTGGAAGTTGGGGCTTAACTGAAGAATGGTGAGGTGTCTCCTGAAGGAGAAATTGTGCTCTTGCCTGCATGAATAAAGGAATCATTCATGCCCTGGATCAGTATTAGCAGGGAGCTGGTCTTTTTACTTCACCATACTGGCTGAAATAACTGTATGAAAAGGACAATTGCTGATGAGGCAAAGTTGGGAAACGCAGTCAGCACCGAGGTGGGTTGGATTATTGCACAGGAAGAATTGAATGTCTGTGATGACTGAAACAGTAGGAATGACAGGAAGTTAAATAGGTCTAAAAGCAAAGTTATCTACTGAGTGATTATTAGCAACACATCTGCTATCAACTGGCAAGTCATCCCTTAAAACAGGCTTGGAGGAAAAGGCCTTACCGCCATAGTCAGATGGGGATGACTCATATTTGATACTGACCATGAAATGGGAGCAAACGTGATGCTCAGGAAGAGCTCTTCAGTGAAGATAGACAAGTTATTAGGCAAGGCATTAGGGCGATTTTGTGTCCAATACTGAACATAGTTCTGAGCACTTATGCACAGAAAATATTAAATCCTAGTGGAACACGTAGTTGGACATCCAGGCTACAAAGATCATGTAGTGTGAACAGTCTGGAGTTAGGTGAGAGACCAGAACTTTAAACTACTCTGGCTTTTGTGTCATAGTAATGGCAGAGATGGGAGATAGCAGCTGCTTAGAAATTCCCTGGGGCAAATTCTTGGAGGAGAGGAAGGGTCATAAACTGAAGATTCGTCTGTGATTTTGGATTAAAAACTTGATGTACAGAAGGATAGTTTGATGAATGAATACAAGAATAATGTACATAGGGAATTCAAAAGGAGTTTCCTTACTGTCAGGTTTTGGTTGCCCTCCCAGCTGTACGTCTCCTGAGTTCCAGCTAAGTATTGAAGTTTGCATGTGACTGTTCAGGAATTGAGCAGTTCAGGCAACTGAAGCTGCCATATTTTATGCTTTGATGTTCACAGTTAATCAACAGAAATAGAAGTCACTTTAGTAAAGGAGGTGTGATGAGCAGAAGCATTAATTTTTGGGGTGTATGTGTTGTCTAATCACGTGATGGCGAATGGAATTTATAGCAAGTAAAAACACTTATCTATGACATTAGTAGCTGTTTTGTTCTCTTTTTAGTGCATAATGGAGTGGAATCAAGCTTAAGTCATAAAATATTAAAGATAACCACAAATTAATATGTGTGGGACAGAAAATGCACAAATGGAGATGCAGGCTGGAGGTCACGTTGGCTGACTTGCACCCATAAATAAATAAAAGGGTATGTTCTCCTGTTGAGTGAGTGCCCATATTTATCCTATGCCTGATTTCATACTCTCTGGTCTTAGGAGTGTTTCATGGCACCGGCTGCATCCTCTCCTTGGGGACTGTGCTCCTGGGAGGAGGAGTAGGAGACACTGCCTGGGGAGGGACTTGGGCAGAGTCCTGTGTGGTAGATGGAGTGTAGGGGTGTTGGGACCCATGGTGGGGGCTCCCAGCTGGGGGAATTTGTGCTTGTGTGTGGCTTCATTTTGCAGTATCTGACCCAGGCGCTGGTGCTGAGCTATGCAAAGGCCAATGCAACCTAAGCACTGGGAAGAAATTGAGGTATGATCTGTGCCAGTTGGGACACACTTTATCTAGTGACACTGTTGAAGACTTGACTGGCCCATTGGAAGTGTAAAGATGGCACATGTGGTTTGAAGGCTATGCTGTGTTGACTTAGTTTGAGTTTTGCTGTAATATCAGAGTCTGTCTGTTTGTAAGCTCTCCTGTAGCTGGTCTTTGTATGCCCAGGGAAACTTCTGGAAGTTTTGAGATGACTTCAAAAAGAAAAAAGAATATGTCACCTGTGTGAATGTATTTTGAGAAGGACCATTGAAAAAATAAGGTGCTTTGAGTGTGTTTGTATATCAAAGCAAGATCAATATCTCGATATTGCTTTATGTCTATTTGTTTTGAATTTATAAAGCAAGTGTCTTATTTCCTTGGAAATAATCCAGTTGCAAACTCCTTTCCAGCACAGTTTATTAAAAATCTGAACTATTGAATTTTAGGTGTTTGCTTTAAATGCCTGTGTGTTTTTTTCTTTAAAGAGGAGCTATGTAATGAACTCAATGTGTCAGCATGCCCCATAGGAAGTAATTGTGAAAAGATTGTGTTGAGCCATCAGAAGAATAATTTAACAATCCCAGGGAAAATTGAATTTATTGTCCTGGTAGCTTTTAGCATGCATTATTAGGCTGTTTGCTTACTGTGATTTTTCATTTACTGCTATTGCTCTATTATACAAGTGTTGGGTGTATCGTTAAAAAAGATGAGGCTCGGGCTGTGCTGGGCATTATAACATCTTTCACTTGACAGCCTTCAAGTCCCAAAGATTAATGGATGAGGTGGAAAAGTTATTTCATATATACAAGGTGGAGGTTCAACCTAAATTCGAACAGTCTTAAGGAAATCAAAGAGCCGAGCACTTGTCTGCTGATGCTTTGCTGTGTTCTTTAAAAAAAAAAAATCACTCAAATAATTTCCTGTTACAATTTGAGGTCTTGGAAAAGTCTGCATTAAGAAATGGGAGGAAATGTTTTAAGATGTTATTGGACAGGGAAGATAATAGTAGAGTCCAGTATTGTCTGAGTTGTCGTCTTCACCCAGTGCTTCTCCACAGTATTAGACAAGTGTATTTTAAATAACTACCCAAATTCATGAGTGGACCCAGGCCTTTGGATTTGTAATGACCTTTGTATGTTGTCTCTTTCTGTTTGCCAAGTTAATCTGTGCATGCTACTACTTGGGAGGTCAGGCGGCCACAAGGAAACTGTTTCTCATGTATGAATGTTCATATATAGATATATGCAGTTTAAATTAGGATTCAGGAGGATCATTTAAGTAATGCTTGGGTAGAGCACTTTTGAGATGATGGTGGTGATGATAATGTGCATTTTATTTGTACTTTATTTCATATATATAAAACTTAATGTTGCTGTGATATGTTTGTCAATCTGTTGTTTGTCTTCCTGTCAAACTCCTCCAGTGAGTTTAGGCCATTTTTTAAATCTTACTTAAGAACCTTTTGTCACTTCTCATGCAACCATGTACTTCAAGATTATATTGTGAAAAATTCAAATTTGTTACTAACATTTGTAAATTGCTCATGTAAGTAATTACAAGTAAGTAACATGATACATTCCATGTGCATATTGTATTTAATTGCAAGATTCTTATTATCTGCGTTGTTTTGCCTTTCTGAGCTGCAATATTACTGAATTTTATTACTGTTGAGTTGTCCCAGTGTGTTAGTTCTGGGTGTTGAATGATAATTGCAGTGAGGGTCAATCCTGAATGAATTTAAATGGTAGGCAGTGTGAATGGGACTTCAGGGTTTGCTTTTGCTCCATTTGGATAGATGTTATTTTGTCACTGAAGATCGCTTGTGATTGTCTCTCTACATAATAAAACTTGATACAATATGTAGGGACTTACTGATAAATCAGTTAATTCTATTAATTTGTGTCTGCTAATCAGAAACTGGAATCACAGTTCCACAATGTGTGATTTCTGCAATGTGTTTGTACAAATGCTTGGGGAATATTTGCAGATGTGAAGGTCTGCTTACTCAGATTTCCTGCAAGGCCTCCGTACATACTTTGCTGAAGGATTTCAGGTATTCTAGTTAATTTTGTTTTTATTTATTGCTGTGCTGTGTCTCCATCTTGCACTGTTTTCTGTGCAAGTTTGGTGTTTACTCCTGTTGTGATATTGGGTCCTATTTCCTGCAAATGAAATGATGCTCGTTAGGCTGAACTTCAGAACTTCTAGCTGAAGTGAATCCGCCAAATCTTTGTGTATTTAAAACCACAGATTTCAGGTCTTTCCCCTCACCCCGCATTTCTTTCTGTTTGATAGACTGTGAGGAAAAGGAGACACTGACTCTAATGAAGCACAGCATACAGGAATGCACAATGTTCTCTTTAATTTTGAGAGAAATGTTGTTTTCCTCTGATCTTTGCTGTAGTCGTTTGAGGTGTTCAGTTGTGACTAAAATAAACAATTGTTTATTTAGAAAATAAATCCTGATTTGTTTTCTGATGGCCTGTTTATTATAGCAAGTTTGTGCTATCACACAAATTTCTTTTAAGACTGAGAACTCTTTTTTTTTTCCCTCTGTTTAATTGAAAGATGGTCAGCATCATTTCTCTCTTCCTTCCCTCTCAATCCCCCTTAAACCAAAACAAACCCTTCAGTCCTTAAACAAAAGTGTCTTTGTTTTTACGTTTGTTTTATGAAATTGCTTGAATCCTTTGGGAAAAGCTTTCCTCTCACAGGAAGAGAGGAAAAAAACCCCCCACCCTTCTAAAGCCAAAACCAGCAAGCCTGCTACCAGACATTACTTTGTTTTGCTATCTGAATAGTAGCAGATTGCATAAAAAAAAGCAATTTCTCATCTTAATGAATGAAATGTGTAATAGCAGAAATGCACACAAATAGACATGTGTTTTCCACTAAGGGAATGTAAAATTGGTAGTATTGAGGGCAATAATTTGCTGCACACCGTTCTGGGAGCTTCTTTGCATTGTTGCTATTGGGAATGAAATTTTAAATGGGATATTTTGTAGTTCTGAGAGGTGGGACAATCAACTGCTCTTTGGCCTTTCTGATTTTGTTTTAGTTTTTGATACTATTTATTCCTAAAAGTTTTTTGGTTCTATACCTTTGTGCTGTTCTGATGCTGTAGCCCCAGTTGTGAAGCCATCCATCCTGGTATACTCAGCAGTCGTGTGAAACACCCTCTCCTGACCTAGGAACCTGGAAACTGACAGCAAACTTGAGTTAAATGAGAGATTGGACCAGAAAGACAAAGAATTATGTGAAATATCACCCTGTTAGTTTGTCTACGTGAGCTTTATCCAGGATATATGCTAAAGAAGAGAAGTGCTGATGAGCTAGAACAACATTGTTGCAGCAGACTTTCTCCCAAATGTAATAAAAGTGCAAAATTGAGTCAGTGGCGTACTCTTCTTGATCACTTGTATTATTATGCAGGCTGGAGGGATCAAGGATGAAGGAAAATTTCCTAAATAAATGCTGAATGTAAATGAAAAAATAAGGAGGCCTCCCTTAACACAAGGAGGTAATGGCTTACCTTCTGAAGAGTAAGAAATCAGATGCTGGGCTGAAAGAATTGATACAGGACTGTCCTAGAGGACCCCTTTGTAAGCATTATATGGAGAATTTGGAGTATGGTGGCCTCCTTGGGTTCCTGTGGCACCTCACATCTTAAGCTGCTCTTGAATTTTGCCAGGCATTCCCTCTGTTGGTGCCCTGCATTGCTACTGTCCCCCTTCTGTGCCCCAAGCCCATGCTGTTTCAACTTCATAGCTCATGCTGGGCTTCAGTAGGTGTGCAGTCTGTGCAATCATGGTGATTTGGATACTGTGCAGCTGTGAAACAGCTGTGTCCTCATGACTGGCTTGTCCATGGTGTCCTGGTGAAACCTGCATTTCCTGGGCTTACTTTTTATAGCCTAACCTTGCAGGTACACCTGCTTGTGCTTCCAGTGCCTGGGAAGAGAACTGTGCACTCTGCAGTGCCTTCTGGAGTAGCATTCATACCTCTCAAACTGGCATGTGCAGAGATGATTATAAGGATGTTCACCTTATATTTGAAACATTTTTAAGTGCTCTTCATGAAGACTAGACCAGAGAATTATAGGCTTTGGAGAGATAGAAGCTGAATTAACTTGTGCTTTGCTGGCTAAGCTGCATTAATGTTTTCATTACTTGGCCTAAAATGCAGTAGGCAAAAGCTGTAGGGAGAGGCCCTATGAGTCCCCCAGCTATGCTGAGTTTAATAAAATATAGGATTTCTCCTTCTGAACTTTCATTATCCAAGAACCTCTATGAACGTATCAAATGATGCTGTTTAGATTGTTGCAATCAACTAATTTGATTTCCATATTACTTCTGGATGACTGTTACTGAAAAGGTGCCTTGCCCCAGTATGAAATCAGATCCTCACCCTCCACCTCCTACATATATTTTACTGGATTGTGTGGGCTGTGCTATGGAGCCAGAGAGCAGAGAGGAATATTTGCCTGCTGTGCTGTCATTGTGGTCAAGGCTAATCAAATGCTCCTAGTGACAGTAGGCTTGCTTTACTGCTGAATAGCAGGATGGTATTATATATTTTGCTCAGAGAGGATCAGCACAGATGCTGAGTAGAAGAGCTGCCCACCCTACAGATCCATGCTCACTCTCCCAGTATCCTTTGTTTGCGCTTGTGTGCCCAGAACATTTTCCCTGAAAACGCTGTTCCCTGGAGGTGTTGCAGCTGAGCTGGGACAACAAGGTGGAGACTGGAAGGACAAAGACTGGTATCCAAAAAGCCCTTGCAGTGAACGTGGTTAGTATTGCAGCTCTGCAGGCCAGTGGCTGTCACCTGTTGCTGCAGGTTCAAGCCTGGAGGAATTGCAGTATGAGTTGGACATTAAGGCAAGAAGGCAGCTTGTATTGTGATGGTTGTGATACAGATACTGTCTAATGCAAAGCTGCCTGCTGTGAGGTTCCAG
Organism: Pachycephala philippinensis; assembly: GCA_013397055.1. Lineage (NCBI taxonomy): Eukaryota > Metazoa > Chordata > Aves > Passeriformes > Pachycephala > Pachycephala philippinensis. The sequence goes on along the minus strand of VWZT01009485.1, from coordinate 880,750 downwards.
TCTTTCTCCTACGTCTTTCCCATGCCTAGAACTTCCACTAATTTAAAGCTGAACTTCTAATGAGAAGCAAAAAAACCTGTTCCTTAATCAGTGTGATTTGCTTTCATGGAATACTTCATTCAACTTAGTGCAAATTGTGAAAGCCATGTTATATTTGAAAATTATGTCAAATGTTCTTGACATTGAACCAGACAGAAGAATGCTGACAATCCCCCTGAAGTCTGGCTTCAGTGAAGTGTAATTTGGTACCATAATACACTGAGCTGAAAGAAGCAATAAAATAGTTCTCCACATTGTCCTTTTTGCATTACAGTTCTGGAGTTGCAACAATGGATTTCCCATTGTTTCCTTAATACCTTTCCGTTCTTAATAGGCAATATATAGAATACCAAACTCCTAAAATTCACTTGAAGTGTTATTAGAATAACCGATATGTTGGAGTGGAGATAATAGTCTCTTGTTCTTCTGTAGAACAGTTGCATGGGCACAAGTTCTTTTTTTGTCTTTGAAGTTGTTTTGCAGAGTTACACAGAGATGCAGTAAGGCTGGGATTTTTCTCAAGTCAGTGTCAGAACCCACTTTTTCATAATCACAAAGATTGCAGTCTCTGACAAGATAAACAGAACTGAGGTGAGGTATATCTCGTTCACCAAGTTGAACAGCTCTTACAATTTTTTTCCATGATCAACTAGCTCATTGGCATGACAATTAATAAAAGTGTAAATGAGAATGTCAGAATTTGGTGGTCACTGCCCTGTAAACTTCACTGGCACCTATAGTGAGTGTTCTCCAAGGGTAAGGAAGAGGCAGAGGTTGGATATGGAGGAGGGAATTACAGTGCTAGAATACAGCTGGGTTAATTGTGGCTTCTGTGCTTTGTACCTCTGAAGGCTCCTGACAGTGAAGGGAGAGTGTAATTCGGTTATTGTCCAGGGTCTCTTTTTTTAATAATATGACGTCTCTGATCACAACTTCACAGACTTTGGCAGCTTAAAGTCTAGGAGAGCTGCTTTTCACTGATGAGAAATTTCAAACCACACCTACTTATATGTTCTCAATTACATGATAGTTTTTGTTTTAACCAATTCTTTTCTGACTTGAGAAGAAAAGGCGTATGTTCTTCATGAAAAGAGATGTACTCTACATGGAAACCATGTACAAAGTTTTCAGATGATTTAAAAGCACAGTTCAAGACAGATCTGAATTATCTTGATTTATATATTTGGTCTTCAGCCTGAATACTTACAAAATGTAAAGAGAAATAAAATTAAGATGTCTGGTTTATTATGTTGTCTACTCATAAAATACATCTAAGTATTCACAAGGGAAAACTTTCTTGGGAACAAGATTCAAATGAAGTACTGCCTTACTGTCTCTGTTGTTACTTTTCTGTTGTCTTAAATTTTTTTTGGTTGTTTTTTTTTCCCTTTTAACAATTCCTAGGATGTGTATTTGCACTAACAATTAATGCTTCGTTTTTCATGTCTGTAGTACTTTTTACCTGTATGCTAATGTATGTAGATCAACAGGCCAGGACTTGACCTATATAATACAAGTGCCTTAATTTACTCCTATGTACATTCCAGGGTGTGGATATTTAAATAAAAAGGGAAAAGGAACGATGAGCTGGTGCCTGGTACGGTAATTCTAGCTGGAGACTGATACTTGTGATAGGAGGGCAGCTATCAAAATAGCCACCATCTGATGCTGTTTTTTTCCCATTCCGGCTGTAAAGGCAGCTCATGGAGACACATCTGCAATGAGACAGAGCCCAAGGGCCTGCTTGGGCAGAGGTTTTCCCCAGTCCTCTGTTCCATCTTCGTGGCAGGATGCGTGTGTTGGGCTTGTCCTGGCAGCAGGGTGCACCTTGCAGCCGTGCTTCCCCATGGTCTTGGGGAGAGACAGTCCTTGGAAAGCACAGAGCCTCCCTGCTGTGCCCCAAGTTCAGCCTTCCTGCAGGAGCCCACAGGACACGGCCTGGCCTGCCTCTCCCCTGGGTTAGGGCATGGCTGGCCTCCAGGTTAGACCACAGGATCTACCTGGCCATCCCCTCCTGAATCTTTTGGTGTCTCTCACCTCTGGTTCTGTGACAGGCTCTTGACAGGAGAACCACACATGATTCATTGGATGCTGTCTCAGGAGTTCAGCTGTGCCGAGCATTTGCCAGGTCATGGTTGAGATTTTGCATCTTAAATAGAGAGAAATAGCAATTCTTTCACATTAAACAGTATGAGAATACACAAAAGAATATTTCCAGGAAAGCATGCATGCATGAGATGGGGAAAAGGAGTTGATCTGGTTTCTGGTTTACAGCATTAACTGTGGGATCTGCAACATTCCTCAACAGTCAAGAAATGTTATGTGGATGTCTGCAGGTAATCTTGAGTCATCTTGGATACAGAAGACTGAGTCCTTCTCCCTATCCCTTGGTATTCTTTGTGTAACATGATGGTGTCCACATGTGTCCACACACAAATAATATTCTTTGTTTAAAAGTCCTGAATGTTTCTGTAGGGACCTGATCTAATCTTGTAGATGAGCTTTCCCTTTCTGCAGCTGGTTTGGCCTGAATCTGGGGAAACAGTTACAGTACATGGTCTGCATCCAAAGGAGAAGCGTTGTTCCTCTGAGGACTGTTAGCTATGGTAGGAACGTAGTCCTTAGCGGGAGGGCTGGGCTCAAACTCCTGCCCTGCCCTGAGCTTTCAGAGGTTGTCCATGAGTTCTAAACTGCAGCATTGGTCCCCCACATCTTCTGAAGGGCACTGAACAGACTGGTGACACGGCAGCCTGAGGCAGGCACCCAGTGAAGTGTATTCCCCAGGCTCCTCTCTCTGGTTCTCTCCTAGAATACCTGAAATGCTCTTTTATCTTCCTGTCCATCCGCTGAGTTAGATTGTCTGGAAATAGTTAGTTTCTTGTAGGAGATCTTGCTGGTGGTATAAGATAGCTTGGCAGCATCTGTGAGAAAACAGTTATAAGGGGAAGAGATTATTTTGAGATTTTTGTCTTAACTGGAAAAGTACCAAAAGCTGGGAAGTGCAAAATACATGGTTTTTTTTTTTTTTTTCCCCCTGAAATTTCACACCACTTTTCAAAATAAATTCTTCTGTCTTTAAGTGGGTGAGTCCTTGCTCAAAAGTAGTGATTCCCAAATGTTCATATTTGAGCCAAAAATAAAATCTCTTTTTATGCAATCTCTTCAGAGCCTGCCTTTGAGAAAGAAAGAATTTAGTCTTCTTTTAGAGACTTTATTTTCTTTATAGAGCATAATGAGTTTGCTTTTCAAAGGAAAAACTGAGAATTGCAGTGAAGGGGCTCTGTTGTATCTTGGCTTGATTTTATGCAGGATAAAGCTGTTTAGTATTTAATACAGTAAACTGTTTAAAAGGATAAGTTATATAATTACCATGAACTTTTAAATAACGATTAGTATTAGCACTTGATTGTCAGTCGAGGCTGTGGCTTTGTGAGCAGGAAAATGGTTACAGATATAGTCAGAGCTTTTTAATATTTTTTCCATTTCTTTTTGTTTGTCCTTATTTACATATCTTAATTATGTAAACATCTTCAGTTTGGAAGCTGAAATGCTATTTTATTTCTCCAAATATCTTTTAGTATCAGCTCAGTGAGTTCCAGTTTTTAGGAGCTTGTTAACTTGCCTGTGACAGTTTCTTCATAGTAAGATATGGCAGCTGATGTCTGACAGCTTTAAAATAATAATGAATGCCATAAAATTCTTTGTTTACTTGGTGATGTGATCCTGTGGCTTGATTGCAAATGAGCAAGCACCCATATGGTGTATGGGAACAAGGAAGTTGTCCCTTGCTCTGTGATCCGTGTTGCTGGACTGCAGCTGACTCTTCAGGCTATAGAAGAACCTAGTGGTAGAATATGAGGTGGTATGAAACCACTCCTGATGGCAATCAGCTTGTCATATATGCTTGAGGGGAAGGGCCAGAAAGTAGCCTGCAAGCATTTCCACTTCACAGTGTTGAATTGTGGTTTTATTATTGTCAGTATTTGGCTACTGATGGGGTAGGAGTCGAACCCAGTTTATGGGTATAGTTCACCAAATTCAGTTCTACTCAACTTCAAGAGAAACAGCACCAAATGTAAGCAAAATGTCTCTTGCTCCTTTAGTATTTAAACTTTTGTAACAAAATGACTTAGGACTGAAAGCAGTAGCTTCAGTCTCAGATGCTTCTCAAAGCTGCTGCATGGGAAAGTATGTTGGTCTTTATGGCTCTCTTTTTATTGCACTGTATGCTAAACTTGTAATCACAGGATTTAGAAACCCCTCCCCATGCACTTTTTAGTAGTGACCCAATATTTCCATGATACAAAGTGGGTCTGTGGACTTGGGAATGGTCGTTTAGCTCCCAGGTGCACCAGAAGAGCTCCCAGATAGAGACAGCAGGAATTCCTGAGGTCCCAAGCCCAGCTGGAAGTTTCCTGCTGCAGTGCCTAATGTTGTAGTACAAAAGTATCAGAAAAGGTTGTGTGAGGCAAAAGGAGATGATATTTAAAAATGAGCCTTGTTCTTTTAATAGTCATTTTGCAGCACCAGATAAATGATCTTATTATTTAATTGTTAGGGGAATTCCATCGTGTTTGAAGGATTCTTCCTCCGCTCCTCAATTTGTGAAGACCTTTACCAAGTGGGTAGACTTCATCAGTTAATCCAGGAATTTACATAAAGGTAATACAAAGTTCACAGAGTAGTGGTGTGGCATGGCTTTCAACTTGAACTGTTTAATATGTTCACAGCAAGAGGAGGGTTTTTTTGTTTGTTTTTGGGGTTTTTTTTTGTCTTTTCTTGAGCTTTTTTCTAACTGTCAAGTCAATCCGCAGGAATGATGGGTTGTGGATGTGTCACATCCAGGTATCATTCTGGCAAAATCACTGGCAAGCTGACGTGCGTGGTTATTGTTGTTTTCTGGAGAAGGCAGATACTCCACTTCCTAAGACAAAGAGAAACTTTTCTCAGACAAAGCTTGGTCTCCTTGTAAGTACTTTTTAAATCCTGCCTGTGTATTGCAGGTGCATGCCCAGACCACATGCTGCCTGGTGACCGCTACTTCTGTGAACAGAAGGATTAGAATAAAGTTTCAGCCTTAATCCTGGGTTTCCTGTGCTGATTCACTTTACAGTCTTATTCCTGTTTAGTTGCCTCTGTGTTAAAAAACATGTTTTTGTTTATACTTGCTCTCTCACAAAAAAAAAAGAGGCACTAACAGTGGTATTTTGGCTTTTATTGTTGATGAACTATGTAAAGATTTATGTTTTTTTTTCCCCCCCTTCACAAGGTAGTAATTAGCCATGTGCTATGCAAATTCATGCAGAAAAATGCCTTGGTTATCTGTTAATTAAAACTAAATGACAGCAATTTTATATTTAGGTTATTTGAAAGTACTTAAATTATTTCGGATTTGAAGTCTTATGTTTTTTTCAATGCGTGCTTTAGTCCCCTCTTTGTTAGTTTCAAACTCTATAGTAAATATATATGGTTTCCTATGTACAGAATTATATGCTATAGTTTAAAAAAACCCCAGTTTTAGTCTTTCAGGGCTTGAACTGCAGAATTTTGTTAAATGTGAAAAATAATTGTTCACTTTTTTAGTGGTCTTGCTTTTTGTACTTTTATGATCTCTGCCATTTTAAATGTGGTGTGCAAAACTTGAACTGCATCTATACTTTATTATTGGCCAGGACAAGATCTTGCAATTAAATTTGTTCAGTAATATGTTTAATTGACAAGAAATTGGTAAAAGACTATTTTCTCTTTATGCAGTTTCTTTTGTTTATCCTTGAAAGTTTTGTATTTAGGGAGCTATTTAAATCATCTCTTGTCATTAGTTTAATCAATAGCAAGCATACAAGCTGGTTTAAGCAACAGGAAAATTAGTTTCTTGGTGTTCTAACAGATTTAAAAGAAATATTTTTGAGTTGTGTAGTAATGACATAGGATGCATTTTTGATTAAAGAAAACATACTAGAAGCATATATTTGTGGTGGTTTGTTTGGGGTTTTTTTTCAGGTTTTCATGTCTTAATTTCAGTTTCTTTACCAGTCTATTGAAAAACTGGGCTTGGTGCCCTGGTGAGTCCTCTGAGGGTTGTGTGAAAATCTAAAGTCAAAACTTCAGGAGTTTCAAAACCACTAAGTCAGTAGGATGTTTGACACAGAGTTGGAGTTAATTTATATTTGGGTGCTACAAAGGTATAAATCCGTGGTTAAGATGTACAGAAAAATGTATGGAGGTAAATGAAGTTACAGGGCCACTGGGAAAGATTTCAGATGTTGACAATTTCACTGATGTGTTTCTGTGAAATGATTTCCAGGGTTCCCTCATTCTCACCACTCAAAAGGGTGCTTAAGTGGAAATTAAGCCTGTTGGGAGGAAGTGCTGATTAGCTCTTGTGTCCCATATGACAGAGTCATGAGCTTGCCCCCCTGCATGGGGAGGGAAGGGAATTCTTCCATCTCTCATCCATATATTTGTAATCTCCTACTGTTATTATTAAGAGGTCTGAAAATATGTTGGATTCTGCTTCAGAAAGAAGATTGAATGTATGTTATTGTAGGAACAGTGTTTTAGGTAGTTTAGGAAAGAAAGCAGCTGTTGTATAAAAATGTCTACATAAGTGTAAGGTCTTCCTTTGAGACAAATAAATTTGTTTCCTATACAATTAAGTGCTGTTGGTTTGGTTTTTTTTCAATTCTTAATAGAAGCTCAGTAGTAAGCCTTGAGCACAGAATAAATTCTTTATCCTGTGTGATTTGTGTGCATTTGTCTTTTTAATCTGTTTAACAAAGTAGTGCAACAAATTTGGGATTAGCAACATGCTAGTTAGCTTTGCTGGAGGAAGCTGGGACAGAAAAATGGGGAAAATCATGTTTTTTGCATTACGTATGATGAGCTGACACAAAGATTAGCTGTATCGTGCATTTCTTTTCAAATGGTCCCTGACCTCATGGGTGCAAGGAAGTTGTGATTCAGCTGTAGCAGGATAAATTTGGCAAAGAAAATAAGCACGGGTTTTGTGCTGATTTGTATATTGGCAGAAAGCTATTCTCAGCTCGAACGAAGACTTTCCTTTTGCCTCTCACAAATTTAAAAATAAGGTTGATTTAATGCCAAACGTCTTTTGTTACACATGCCCTTGTATTGTGTTTTAGTGCTCTTTAATGTTTGTAATGCCTTTATTTTTCTCTGGATCTGCTCTGACACGTATGATATGGAGGGCTGTTAACGCAAGTAAATCAGGTAGTGCTTGCAGAAGTTTCTGATATGTTATGAAATACACATTTTAAATTTCAGTAACGTGAATCTGGACTGTAAAATCCTACTTTTAATCTAGGCTTATTTGGTTAGGCTATGTTAAATCCACTCCTAAAAATACTCAAGCTTTTTTATATTATTATTTTCATTTGAGATCAAATCTCTTTGAACTATGTAGACACGCACCTGTGCTCATTTTAATCCCTGTGTAGTTTTCATCAATTATCACAGCAGGCAAGAAGAAAATCAAATTGTAAAATGCTTTTGAAAAGTAAATACATGCAACTTGGGGTTCAGGTTTCTGTTTTAATCAAACATCATCTCTATTCATGTCTTTAGACAAAGCTGGGTAAGGGAAGAGCACAAAAAGCCTATTTTTATTTTCATTGTGAAATATCTGTTTTGAAGTGCTCTGCTGTATGAGTGTAATGTGTTTGTGTTTGTAGAGGAAGGCTGTGTTGTGTGTGTATATGGGGTTTTTTTTTTTAAGCTGGAGAAAATCTAGGTCAAGAGATTTCATTCTTATTAATAACTTAAAGCTTTATTCCTCAAAAATTATCCTCCATGGCTAGAAAGCTTTCTCACTGGGGAAGCACTACTGCTCTCAAACATGGATGGGAGCGTTTTCCTTTCTATCAGGGTGTTAAGATGTTCACCTTAGAATCATAGAGTCATTTAGGTTTGAAAAGACCTCCAAGGTCATTGAATCCAGGCATTAATGTAACACTGCCAACCAAGTCCGTCGCTAAACCATGTCCCTGAGCGCCACATCTACACAGAGGTATGGTGACTCCATTGCTTCCTCGGGCAGCCCGTTCCAATGCTTGACAGCTCTTTTGGTGAGGAAACTTTTTCTAATATCCAATCTAAACCTTCCTTCACACAGCTTGAGGCCATTTCCTCTTGTCCTGTCGCTTGTTACTTGGTAGAAGAGACCGACCCCCACCTGGCTACAACCAGGTAGTTGTAGAGAGCAGTAAGGTTCCCCCTGAGCTTCCTTTTCTCCAGACTAAACAACCCCAGCTCCCTCAGCAGCTCCTCATAAGACTTGTGCTCCAGACCCTTCACCAGCTTCGTTGCCCTCCTCTGGATGTGCTCTAGCACCCCAATGTCTTTCTTCCCCTATGTTTTTTTGAACATCATAAAACCTCACAGGAGCACGTTCTTTGTGTGTTTCTCAGTGTGGGGCCAAGCTTAGGGCTGGGGACCCTTGCCATTTCCCCTCTCTTGCTGTCCAGTCCCATGCCATGGTCCCAGCCTCCTGACCCATGTGTGACCACACTCTACCCAAAAGAAGTCTTGTGGTATTGATATAACAAAATTTGGCTACGGGACTAAATTTTTTCTTTTCCTGAAAACATATATCCCTGTCAGCAAAATAAATAAATATGGAAGCTTGCCAATTCTTGTTGTAGTTCATTGGGAGATGCTAAAACATGAAATCTCTCACTTGGCCTTGTCTAGTTTTCCTGTTCCTCTTCCTCAGTAGCTACTGCTCTGTGTGTTTAGCTACACAGCACCAGTGACTTGGCCTGGTATTCTATACCTGAACTGGAAGCACCAGGAAGAATGCTGTTAAATAGGTAAACTGGAAGAATAGAGAACTTTTTGGCTCTTGCAGCTATAGTAATCTACTGTATTAGAGGTTTAAACGAACTTGGGGAAAATAGTTGTATGAAGCCTTTAATTTTATCTTAATCTTTTGTGTCACCCTAGACCTGAAAGGAAAGGTAGTTAAATTAGGATAATTAATCATGGAATAACTTGCACAGGGGGATGTAATGAATTTTCCATCAATTTGCAAGTTATGTAAATCAAGATAAGAGTCTTCTCATAAACATTCTGTTTGTAAGCTATGGACAAAAAAAAAATAGGTTAATTTAGATGCCCTCTGTGTTGGCATTTTGAAGTTGTTTCTGGTGTAGTTCCTTCAAATGTTAGGGTTTAGAACTTTAGTCTGTATTTTGATGTCTGGCGTTGTATGGAAGAGTGCAAACTTAAGGGAGAAAAGGTCATTTTTAATTAAAATGATTGTGTTCAAGACTCTTGTATTGACTTTCATGTTCTTGTGGATGTTTATGTGCTGCTACAGGACCAGCAGAACTGGGTTTGTGCAACAAGAGTCGAGAAATATATTTACTGCTTTCAGGGGAAGTCTTCCAATATGTGGAGTTTCAGGTCCTGACTTCCCAAAGGGAGATGTGCAGAAGCCTTAGACATTGTAGTTAGCCCATGTGATTAATGTAATTGCATCTTCTTTGTGAATAGCTTCTGTAGATGTGAAGCAGACTTTGAAGCAAGTCCGTTGACACCCACACAGAAGCAAATTATCCTGATTAAATTGCTATGCAGTGTAAATGCTAAAGTATTGTCAATACAAAGAAAGTTTGTTCCCAACAACTCTTCAAGTGTTGAAATTCACTTGAAATTTGCTGGATTTAAAACTTAACGTGCATAGTTACGTTATTTGCATGTACAATGAGCAAAGATTATCAAGATCATTAAAAACATAAAACACATGAGAGAATAATGTCAAGTGTATTTTAAGAATACCTGTCAAATTCCGTTCACATCCCACATATTTTATTTTAACTTTTTTAGTTAGTGATCAAATGGTGACTTTTGGTCACCACTACTTATTCTTGGAAGTATAATAAAATAATTCTTCTCTGGTTTGTGTCAAGCAGATTGAAACATGTTCTGCCTGAATTGCATCATATGAAACACTTTCTCAGCAGGGTCTGAGAAAGCATGCTTCTGAAAATATATCCCCTTTTTTATTATCATAGAGCAGTGGTAGATGCCACATCTCTGGAAGCATTCAAGGTCAGGTTGAATGGAGCTCTGAGCACGTTGAAAATGTCCTTGCTCATTGCAGGGGGGCTGAATTAGATGGTCTTTGAAAGTCCCTTCCAATGCAAACTCTTCTATGATTCTGTGATAGTAACTGGACATTTAAATGCATTGTTTCTACACTATGCAAATGTAGGAGTAGAAATTATAGTACTGCAATAAAAATTAAGATAGATACCTCTTTAGATGCTGGACTTATTTTTAAAGTTTATTCCTTCTGTCTGTAGTGCTTTTGGTACTTAATTTTGTATGTTGCACAAGCATCTCCTTAGATGCCTCATATTGACCTTCAGAAGGTTCAAATTCAATGTTTGGGATTTAGTACTTGTTTGGGTGCCTGTCTTTATAAATAACTTGCACAGAATTTTCTGCAGGAACATAATGTTAACTTTTACAAGGAAGAATGCTGTATCAAGATTTTATTAGCCTGGTGGAATCATCAAAATGCGCATCTTTAGGGATATGTGAGTGCCTCCAGTGAAAAATACCTGTTTTCGCGTAGAAAAATGTTGCTTGTGTGTTTTGGAGATTTTTTTGTAACCCAAATGACCAGCATAATTTTCTTAGCTGTGGGTTCTTCTGAAATTCCAAAGGTTAACCAGTGTAAGTGTTAGCGGTCCATCTCATTATTTAAAAAGAATTGCTAGGTAGTTTCAGAATGAGTGACGGGATAGGACAATCTCTCAGTTGCCCTTTAGCTTCAGGGTAGAAGAGAGTCCTTGCTTATGGACTGGTGACCTGTGAGTGACCAGCTGCAAGCTCCCATGCATCTTTCCTTTTATGACTGGTGCTTTGAAGTAGCTATCTACTTTGTGAATTCTGTTTCCATTTTGTAAAGTTTTTTTAAAAATTCTCTCTGCTCTTTCCTTCTTCCCTGGACTCAGTGCTGTTAAATGAGGATAAGAGTTGTCAAAGGAAGACTATGGACGTGGCTGTCTGTGGCTTTTTGTCCTGCATCTGGTGACGTCATGTGACTGCTTGATATTTTTATTTATGAAGTATAACTAAAGTGTCAAACTTCTATGTTATGCTATCCTGTGCTGAGTTATGTTTGTCAGAATAGTATGAGATTGTAGTCCCTTTACTCCTGTTTTGACATTTGACCGTCAAGTGGCCCAAATCAAGGTTAAACCCTTGGAGGTGCTCTGCAACTGTTGCCACTTTCATGCCTTCCCATAGTGACCTGATACTGATGCCTTAGGTTTTAACTTTTGTATTTTGAATCTTGTACTGCTTAGTGCGTAACTCTGAAGTTTCCTGTGGCCTGTTAACTACTGCTCTCTCATGCTGGTTAGACATAATGAACCCTCTCTAGGTTTGCGCTTCAAGGACACCTTGATTGTCCCAGGCCCCAAAATGTGTAAACTAAAGTCTTGAGAGGAGGAGCAAACTTGGGGTAATTACATCATTAACTAAAATTATAATTGGAGAATTAACCCTGATATGCAAATGGACCAAACTGTAAAAAAGTGTGAAGTGTGAAGAACTCGTGACCCGGGGTCCATCTTGGGTGGAGCCCCTCGGAGGCTTTACACTCCCAAGGTGCACCTTTGAAGGCTCTTCAAATAAATACCTACTTTTATTCTCTCATTCTTGTCTAGCCTCTGTTTTCAGGTAGCCACTTCAAGGCATCAGTTCAAGGTTGATAAATGTTTTTAAAAGAAGCAATAAGTGGCCGAGTCCTCAGAAAGGAAGTGTAAAGCCTTCTGATTCAAACTGTTGATTTATGCTGCTCTTAGCAGTAGTGGTTGGTTTGGCTGCTTGCCCCTTGCATGTTTGCCAGCTTCCTGCTACTTGGAGATGAACAGGGTCCTGGATTCGCCTTCTCTGGGGTATGGAAGTGCTGTACCATTGCACTGAAAGTCTAGCTAGGAATAATTTGCATTAACAATAAACAATTTTATTATAACTAGATTTAAACAAAGAAAAGTAATCAATTGCGGCATCTTACGTATTTTTACTTCTTACGGAATTGCCTCAAATGGCCTGTCTCTAAGCTGGAATTGCATTGGTAACTACATTGCTGTTTGCTTCTCTGTTTCTCAAAATTGTAGTGTGCAGCACAAAAATGTTATTATTAAATGCCTCTGATGAAGGTAGGCTTTGCAGAGCTGGCATGTTACGCTTAATTTCTGTTTTCATAACCATCTGCTGAGTTATCCTAAGCCCTGAGCCCGTGGCCTGGAGATGGGCTTCAGTTCTTGTGGTCGAGGGAGGAAGGCTTTTGGCAAGACATCCCTTTTCCATGGTGTGCTGGGTGTGAGGCAAGGACTCTTTCCACAGCCTCATTAAAGTTAAATTGTCGATATCCTATACCCAGCACTCTCTTTCCCTGCAAGAGTGATACCGTTTTACTGTTCCTATCGATGATGATAGGGTAGTATTGGAAAAGGTCACAAAGGGAAGCATTAAACTCCTTGTACTTCGTTGTAGTCCAGTATCAGGTATATTTAATAAACAACAGTAATGGTTTAACGTAGTTTCTAGGAAAAGATTTTAGTGTGTGTTCTCTGAGGTGTCTTGACTTGAGCCTTCCTGAATCCCCAGCTTGGTCAGTAGTGTGGGTCCTGGGGTACTTCCCGGTTATATACTGTCCAGGGGAGCTCCCCTGCTTTAAAAGCTGGATGTGAGAGCCAGGTTCCCAAGCTTGGCTGGAGACAGGGATTAGGTCTGACTGCTAAAGCAGGCAGCACATCTGTGACTGGCTGACATCTGTACGCCCTTGTACTTGCCTTTTTTTCAGTGTTGGTATGTTTTCACAAATACTTCCGTGCTCACTGTCTTGTCCTTTGGAAAGTAAGTTTTAGAAATAATCTCTGATTTATATCCTCTTTGTATATTTGACCCTGTGGCCTGACCCCAAGTCAAAGCTTTGTAGATCTTCTTATTCCCAGCAAAGTGGACTGTAGGGTTTTGTTTTGAAGCCCAGCTGTAGATTTAGTATTTCCTATCATGGGCAATGCGTCTGTTTCATGTCTCTTACTACTAACATTTCATTTGTTGACTGATTTAAAGTCAAAACTGAGGTCACCTGTTTGTATCTTTTTCTCCTCCAGCTGTAAAACATCCAAAGAGAAACAATTACAGTTGAATAATCAGGAACCAAGTTATTCTTCCTGGTGATACTGAGTTGTGAAGAGAGGACTGACAGTCTGGGTATGAAGCAGGGTAAGCAACTGGCTGTCCTCAAGTAGAGGTAGAATTGAGAATAAAATGAATTCTTGTGACTTTGGGGTTTTAATAACTTGCTGATGAGAAGTCTTTACTTGGAAGCTTGAATGTAGAAATGTGGGCTGGAGAGTCTTTCAGGCCAGAGGAAGATTCATCTTTACAGACTGTAATGTCCATCTGTGTTTCAGTCATGTGTAATGAATTGATAAATCAATGACTGTTTACCTCAGCTGATTCCTCCTGCTAGTTGTCTCTTCTTATGAAGTGCCTAACTAGGTTTTTTGTTTTGTTTGGGGTTTTTTTTGGTGGGATTTTTTTTTTTTTTTGCAGGGGGGGAGGTGGTGGATTTTCCTCTGCATTTGCAGCTTTCTCATAAATAATTGTGCTTGTTCTAGTTCTCAAGCTTATATTATAAATTCAGTTCTTGTTGTGTTGGCCAGTGAGCCAACAAAGGTGACCTAAGACTCCTCCAAAATGTGTGCATGGCTTGGTGTTCTGTAACCATTTGGCACTTTCTTACTTCCTGCTTTCCTGTAGATCTGATGAAAGTGTTGTACTGCCTCTAGTCATTCAGGTACTTTGGAGAACCACTCTTGCAGTTCCCTGGCATCATTCCCTGGCAAAATTGCTTGGGCAGGTTTTGCTTCAGCATCTAACTGTGAGCTGAAAACCTGGGAACTGTGTTGATCTGATTATTTAATGGAATTGGGTGTCGGTTTTACTGCTTTGAATGTTGGTCACTGTCCCTTGGTCACACTCGAGGGAGAAGTAGCACATCTCATGTGGGGGCTCACTACCAGGAAGGGTTAGGACTCTCATGTCTCTTGCACAGCTTATCTTATACAGATCTGCCAAGGTGATGGAAAGGTTAGAGGCTACAGCAAATTTGTTTTATAATTTGTGTAAAAATCCTACTTCTCCTACTGTGGCTGGGTTTGTAACAAAAACAATCATGAGTCCAAATCTGAAGTCATTAAGGAACATTTGTGTAACTTTGATGTTACAAAGACTTTTGAAAGTGTCTGTGTATTCCAGAGTATCATTCTTAAGATGATAATAGCGTCACTATTAAAAGCCGGAGAGAGGTGTCACCCTTGTTAGATCTAAAGTCTGGCTCATGCATAGTTCTCCTTATATTTCCATGCTTTTCTTATGCTTAGTAGAGTTCCAATTCTGCCTATTAAGTGCTGCTGATTTTTGGAAAATTTGTTGTGAGAATGCAGGCCGGCAGTGTAACATACATGTTTCCCCTTTGAGCTGCAAATAATTAATTGCTCTCATGTATATTTGCATCAATGTCTTGTCTTCAGATTTTTCCCAAATAGTAGGCAAAGATGGTGATAGCATATGGTTGCCTCTAATGTTTGTTCTAAAGTCAAACCAATTACTTAGCTTGCATCTTATGAACAACAAAGTGCTTATGCTTTCATGGGGACTATGAAAAATGAATAAAGCTAAATGACAGATTCAAAAGGAAGACAGTTCAGAATTTGGTTTGGTTCTGGGGTTATACCCAGGCTGTCATTCAGAAACCATTATATTTGGGAAATAAATTTGAGCCAGCATATACTGACATCTTCCCTGGATCATCAGTAAGGTCTCAGAGAGTACATTGGTTTTATTTAATTTAAAAATTAAGTACTTTAATGATGTCCTTTCTAGGAGTTTAATTGGCTTTTTTTTAACTGACAGAGAACTCACCAAAAACTCTTACAAAAGGTCTCTTATTTTGCTTAATTTCAACTTCTATTCCCTGTTTTATGGTTCTCTGCAACGTTTGCAGTAATAAGACACTGTGGCATTTTTGTATTCCCTTTCACAGGGAAATCTTAAGAAACCTGACTGTTTTAAATAAATTTCCTAGCCTTATTTACTTAAAATTAATCATGGTACCAGGCCCCTTCTTAAGCCTATCTTCCGGTGTCACTTTGTGCTGGTAAATTTTCTTCGTAGTAGCTGGTCTGGAGACATGTTTTGGATTTATGCTGAAATCAGTGTTGATAACACAGAGATGTTTTTCTTATTCCTGAGCAGAGCTTGCACAGTGTCAAGGCCTTTTCTGCTTCTCACACCACCCCACTCTTGAATCATTATACTTGCTTTTCATCCTGTGCCTCGTTTTCCTTTCCTCGTTTTTCATCATGTGCCTCGTTTTCCTCGTTTTGCAGCCTGTCTTTGAACTCTTAGTTGGCTGTTGTCACCAAACCCGGGAACGCTCACAAGTTTAAAGGCTTTCTTCTTTCAAGTCCCTTGGCAAGAGGTGTACATTTACAGAGGCTGAAGAGGGTAGGAGGTGGTACATTAGCATATAAACTCAGTTCATAAATCCCCAGTTGCGGGTTTTAGTTGGTACCCCTTGAATTGTGTTTGTGCTTTCCACTGGGGAGTACTTTCCATCATCTGCTGCGTTTCTGTGGAGTTTCTTGAAGGAATGGTTTTCTGTAAGAATTGTGTTTATCCTCTTTGATAGCCACCTGTCTTAGCAGACCTAATTCTGATTGCTTTTTTGTTGTCATCAATTTGTGTGGCACCTGACTGTTGTTCCTCAGGTGCACAAAGAGGGTGACAGCATGGAAACCCTTCAGGTCTATCTATCCATGGTGCTGCTTTGTTCAAGTACTGTAATTTCCCTGCCCTTCATTCCCCTCTATGACAATTCCTTCCTCAAAAAACACGCCATCTCTTTTTGCTCATCTTTGGAGTCCTGTTTTACCAGGCTGCCCACTGATGCTTAAGCACTCTAATTACTCTGTCACGATGTCTATACATATTTTAATTTATTTTTTAACTTCAGAGAAACAAATCCCATCCTGCAGAACCAGGTGATGTGCTGGCCAGAAAACCTGTTTTTCTGTGTTCCTTTTTTTTTTTTTTTTGTCCCTATTATGTTTTAATAACTGATACAAACTCAATTAAACCCTTGGTGTTGGAGACTAGAAAAGAGAGTAGCTGAGAATGTGGGCAGAAAACTAATGAAGGTAAAGTGAAGATCTGCTTTATGTCTCCTCTTGTAGGTATGTTTCTCAGACATGCATGTGTACACACCAGCAAATAAAAGTATGAGTGTGTTGGACTTGGTGATCTGCTTCTAATTGAAGCTTTGTTTCAGTATAATTAACGTTTAGGAGATTAGTGCACTTTATGCTTCTGTAAATGTACTGTAACTTTCCCTGACAGTATGTAGTGGCTAGATAGCTGTGCTGATCCAGAGTCTCCTAGTGAGATACTCACAGCTGCAAGAATTGTGGTAGTGAAACCTTGAAACTTTTAAAGATGTTGCTACCTTCCAATTGTCCGGTTGGTGTAACTCTTGCTTGGGAAAATTAGCAGTATTTTCATCAAACTGTGTGGGGAGTGAGGCTCCTCTCGGTATCTTATAGGTGTCTTACTTTGCAATTAAATTTATTAGTCTTGATCTGAATTGGAATGAATACTTTTAACAATTTTTAATACTTTTTTCTGACAGTCAAGTCATAAAACATGAATGTTATTCCATCTCAGCAGTAAAATCTTCAGTACTGAAGATACTTTTTACTAGCCAGCAAAAGTAATATAATAATTAAAGTAACGGTGTGTGAAGTATTAACATATTAATATTAATTGTGGGAAGTGCCTGACTTAAGATTTTTCTGTATATCTTTGATTCCTCCATCTTTTCAGGGGCTTAATGCTGAATATAGGAACAGATTACCTCTTAGTTTTATTGTTGATGTTAATGAAAATAAGTCTGTCTGCAGGAGTAGAAACCGCCAGAATTAGTGGATATGGACCCTTTCTAACAAAACTCCATTAATGTTTCTGAAAATTGTGTTCTCTAAATTGACTATACCTTTTAATTTATGCTTGATGTGAGATTTTTTTACCTGAAAATTATAGAGATGAGAGAGTAGTGAGTCTGTACCTGCTGCCTGTGAAAATGTAGGGTCTGCGTTAAAAAGGTTGAATAGTTTTTCACAATATACATTGGTAGATATTCCCTTGTTTCTAGTTACGTGTATAGCTGAGCTCTTCCCTACCCCTTCTGCTTTGTTAAATAACTTTATTCTCTCACAGAAGTTTGGCTGCAGAGAGCATTCATCTCTTTTCTTGACACAGAAAGTATATCTTACTTATTTGAGTAGCTAGATTCTTCCAGCTGCCTAGTTTCAGTTTCCTGACTTACGTTTCTCCTCAGTGAGAGATTAAGGTAACGCCTTATCAAAGCATCAAGTTATCAAATGCTTAATCATATGCTGCTGAGCTTCCATATCAGCTTATTTCTTTGTGAAGAAATCCTGCATTTTTAAAGACTTTAGTTTGGATTATGGAAACCTCATGGTAGACTTGAGTGAGGTTTGAAGGTTTAGATTGATGCCTTTGGGATTATTAGAATGAGGCCATTCATTCATTCTCGAATCCTTCTAAATTACGTTTGGCTTATCTTCCATGAGATGTGTATTTTTGTAAGTATTAAAACTTTGATTTTGTACTTAGCAAGAGAATGAAAGAGAGGAAGAACATAGCAACTGAGGATGAAAGGTCCTTTCAGGAAAAAAAAACCCAAAGACTTGTTGATACTGGACAGTGAAGCAGGAAACCGCATGTGTCATAAAAGGCTCCAGCTTGTTGGATAAAGGCTGAAACTCAGGATGTAGTCTATAAATACAAAACAGGTTCATAAAAATATTTTTAAAGTGCAGTTCTGAGCACTTTAGAGAAGCTGACTGATAACTGTCCTGCTGTTTAATATATATATATATATGTGCAGATGCATACATACACAGACACTCAATACCATATTTTCATCTTTAAACATGAATATATTCAACTCAGGGATATTTATTTCCCATACGAGACTGGTAACATTACTACCACCAGATATAAATTTGAGACCATATTTTTTACAGATTCTAAACCAGCAATTTAGTGAAGGAGCAAAAAGAAAGGGACTAATTTCAACAGGCAGAAGGGAAGGAATTTGTGAAGCTGAATATTTACCTGCACAAAAAGTCGCAAGCTTTTTTCCCTACGGTATTTTGTCACAAGTTTTTGTTTTTAAGTGGTACATCTGTCAGTCTTGTTGGGATTTTGGGCATGTCTTCTATCCTGACCAGTTCATAGCTGTTAAAATTGTCACTCAGCTTGGAAATAAAAGTGTTTGTACTTGAGCTTGCTCAGGCTGTTGGCCAAGGAACAGGGCTGGAACAGATTTACTAGCTGCAGCTAATGACCATGTTCACTTTTTTCCCTTTGACTTGTCAAATATGAACTTACAGGGATCCTTTTGCTTCCCAAGGTTCCTTTAGTTTTTAGACTGAAATGAGCATCATTCAAAATTGCTGGTTGAAGTACAGTAATTTGGATATCAGAATAATTTGTAATAATACAAGAGTGTGTTTCTGGCTGTTAATCTGTTGTTGTGCTTTGTTGTACTAAACAAGGCAAGGTTGAAAAACATCTTTTTTTTTTTTTCTTATCATGTTTTAATCTTTTTTTCTTTTACCAAATACCAGAATAGCAATACTACAGAAGGCTCATAATAGCTGAGTAGCTGTAATGCTATGTTACTCTGAATATATTTATGCCTTCATCTTTCTCTTGTTATTTTTTCCTAATTTATAAGCATTTACTTGCAGATACCAATCTGTCTGAAATCCCTCCATTGTTGCTTGCTTCTGTTGTACCACTGTTTCAAAGGCAGTCTCCCAAGATGAGACTTCATCCACCCACCCAACACAAACAAACTCTTATCTTCTGTGTACTAATGTCAAGACCCAAACTCAGTCAGGCTCCCCAAAGGCTGGGAGTGAGGAAGCCCAAAGTAATTGATATTTGTCAGAACAAATATTGCTGCCTGTTTGGTTTGTTAACAGTATGAGACCAAAAATGGTTTTCTTGAATTTGTGCTTCTGCACATATTTTTGAGATTTTTGTTAAAGGAACCCTGTGTTTCATCACATGGTCTGTAACCTGACTGCAGTCCCGTTTCTAGAGTGAATAACTGATTGGAAAATTAAAGTAATTTGAAACCACTCAGAATTGTTTGCTTAAAAGAAGCTGCTGTGCCATCTGCTTGTGCCAGTAAGGGTGCTTGACCACATACTGTCAAATAAAACCAAACCACAGAAATCTCATGTACCCAAGTACTTTTCTGTATGATTAGAGCTCATCTTACCTCAGGTGGCATTTTGAGAAAAAGAACATAAACAGGTATTTAGGTCACAGCTTGTAAACTACTAAATTTGCTACGGTTATTTTGCTTGTAAAAAGCAGTGGTGAAGCACATTCATTTCAGGAAGGCAATCTTGTTATCCTTCCCTTCTGAGGGTGGAATTTAAGGATTTTTATTTTTAATTTTTCTGAGCTTAAGGTGGTGTTCTAGAGTGGACATTTAACAAGGACTGCTGTGTCAGCTGGGTGGAGGTCGTGCAGGGAGGCTGGGTGGTTTGCAGGCTGTGTTTCTTGCCTGCAGGGGCACAGCCCTGTTGCTCCCCTGAGAAGATGATGTGTCACACTTGTGCTCTTTGCCCTGAAGCATTTCCAATGCATGTCTCTGAGCAATTTCAATGTGGGGAATATAATGACATGAGAGAAATTCAGGATTGATACCTGTAGGTCACCTGTTAAATTTCAGAGCTTGGAGATTATGCTGTTGCGACTGGCCATGTTAAAGGTTAGAGACCATCTACAGCTGACTGAATCCTTGTCCAGTATTGCTAAGCACCTCTTTGCAGCCTTTCAGTTTCCAAAAGAAGATGCAGGGTTCTAATTTCATAAATTTATGTTGTTTACACCAAGATTCAGCCTTTAAGCACACCTGTTATCCATTCTAAAACTATGGCTTTAATGACAAAGCTAAATGCCTTCCCTGTTACTGTGTCTCCAGGCATTGCTGCAGGGAGCCTCTGCGAGTTCCAGGGTGAAGAAATCTGCCTTCATCTGGAGACCTCTGCTAAAGGTGAAGACCTCCTAACAGGCCAGACAGCCTTAGCAGGAGTTCAGAAGTCTTACACCAAGGTAAAGTGGTTCATTTTGCAAGCAAATTGAATTGTCTGATACAGTGCAAGAATAAGGATTTTTCTTCTTGCAAAATAAACACTCAAGTGCATCTCTGAGCTTTCTCCTTCTTTTGCGTGTATAGTTCCTTGCTGCCTGATACAAATGTTGTAATAGTAAATGCTCGGGTAGGGGAGAGGAAAACAACATAATATGCATTGTAGGTTAGAGCCAGAAGTATTTCCTTATATTATTCGTAGAAAGATGTATCTGCAGTTCTTTGTTGACAAGGGAACAGGCTGTTTCTGAGTTCTACAGCATGCTCTGTTTTTAGAAACATATCCTACTTCAAGTGCTGCATTCAGAGCTCGCTTTGAGTGGCCACAAAAATATGGAAACGCTCTCTAATATCTTCAGCAATGGGAGAAGAATGAGGTTTGTATATGATGATTTTCTGTTTATCAGCACTGTAGTAATTTCTTGGCATCAAGAACCCATCCTTGCTTGTACAGGATAAATGCTGACGAAAGAAAAAGACGTACAACCCCAAGCACTTTGCTGAACTTATCAATGTTGCAGTCCCACACACTAAAGGAGATTTGACTATGCTATGGTTTTGTTTGTTTGCCAGGATTTTGAATTTAGTGATGATATATGCAGGTTCTTTCCTTCATACTGACAAGAGTAATTGAACTTAGTGTACAGAGTTGGCTGAAAAAAGTGAATAGTAGTGGAAATGTTTCCTACATATTTATTTAGGATTGAATGTAGTTGTTTCTAAAGGTCTGCCATATTCTCCATTTTTAAAAAGTACCTGTTGCAAGATATTAACTTCATTGTTGGAAAGCTCATTAAATGAATATTTCTTGATTCATCTGAGAAGAATTGCAGTTTTTTCTAGTTAATACTTTATTAATCTTAATAATTTAATCTGAAATTAGAGCTCTGAACGAGACCTAAGTTCATTGTCCTACTATCCATGGAGTAAAATCAAAATTGGTGTTAAGTTTTCCCATTAGCACTGTCAGTGCTTCAACTCATAACCTCCCCTCGTGATCTGCTGTACATGTCTGGGAGTGATTGCACTAAGCACAGTGAGGCCCCCTCCATCCCTTTGCTGCAGCATGCTCTTCCTCTTTGTGCTTTGATTTCAGCTGCACCTGTGTTTCTCCAGTCCACCAGCAAGGTCATCTTGAATAGCTGAGGACACTGTATTCAAACCTTGACAGAGCAGAAAAAATGATGATGGTTATAAAGTGATTTCAAACTGAAGGCAAAAACCCCATCCAGAAATACTTATCTCTGTAATGTTTCCCTTTGTTACATTTCCCTTAGGGGTACACAAAACAATACAAGTTGAGATAACCATGCGCTACAAAGACACAGCATTTCTTCTGAAAGTTATTTAAACATTTATTTATTTTAGAAGTGCAGTTTTATGCATCAAGAGAGTAAAGACATCACAGAAGGTGTCCTCATAATCCCTTGGGGTGCATGGATGGGATGTTAGGGTGGGTAGGTTTCAAACACAGCAGTGTTAATGTACTGTTGGGTTTTGGTGATGCACAGCATCCACGAGTGAAATGCAGCCTTGAACACTCTCACTGCTTCCAGCAAGGCAGTTTGTTCTGTGCCTCTCTGTCTCTTGTTTCCTTTTGTTGGAGGGGTTTGTTGCTAACTAGAAACACATGATACGAGACAGCCAAATGTTCTGGTGAAAATCAAGGACACTTCATAGCTGTGAAGATTTTATATTTGCCCTAGATTTTTTTTTTTCTTTTTTCATTGATGCAGCTGTAACTGTTGTTGTAAATTATATGAATAATTGATCAAGGAGTTCTTGTTACCTCAAATCGTGTTATGCTTATTGCTTCTCAGAACTGTGCTGCTCTTTGTTGTACTACAGCGTTGCTCCTGTGCTGTTCTGTGTGTGGTTTTTATGCCCTTCAATTCTTCTTCTGCTTCCGACCCTTTGCTCTCCCCTCTTCCCCCTTCCCTGCAAGAGCATGTTGTTTCTGCTTCCGTATATTCCATGATTTAACCGAAAAGCAGAGTCTGTTTTAATCAACAGCAACACATTTAAAAAAACCCTTCCCAGCCCTGGGAACTGTGCAGTGCACACATCTGGTTTCACATAAGCATGAATTGCTGGCTTCACAAACACAGAGCATGTAGTCCTTGCCACAGAGTTAGCTAAAGTGTTCTGTAACTTGAGACTCTATTTGAAATAAAAACAAAATTGTATAGCTTCTTTACCATGCTAATGGAAAACATTTAATTTACTTTTTCAGGCCAACCAAAAGTATGACGCAATGCTGCTCAGGCAGATTTACAGTGCCTTTTCTTCTCTAGAAATCAATACAGCTTGGAGGGGCTGCTGTGGGAGCTGGCTAGCTGACTGTGATCCAGCTGCATTCACATGTAAACTTCTGTTCCGCAAACCAAACCTGGTGATTTTGATTTATTCAGGCACCACTGTATCTCTGAGATATTGTGGTGTTGGACTTTATTCTTTGCTTCATTGCCATTAATACTAGATTGGATTTCAAAATAGCAAGTTCAGTGGGGTTATGATTTTTTTTTCATGAAATCATTCAGTGATTTTCTACATTTCCTGAATTCAAGTACTTAGGTCTGTGTTAGTGATATCAGGAAAAGCAGATCTATGTACATGGCCATGTGTGCCATGTACACACAGTGGGGTCTTTTTTTCGCCCCTTAAAAACAAACAAAAGAAAGGGCAACACCAAAAAGCAGGCCCTCATTCAGTGTGAGCATTAAGGGCTATCATAATCATTTTCCACTTTGTACAGAATAAGCTCTGAATATTAAATGTTCTTTGATTTCTCTCCTGCTAGAAGAGGTAAAATGCAAGTGTTCTTTGTATGAGTCCAAAAAAGTTTTTAGAATAGAACCATGGGGTTTTTTGGTAAGTAAAGCCAACAGTGCAGATTTTCATAGTACACCAACTTTCTTGCCTTTGTTTCCTTTCTGATTCCTCACTGCCTCCACTAATAGCTTTGACTTTATTTAAACGCTCCACTATAAGAGGCTGTTGGTGTTTCTCTCCTTATTCTTTTCCTTAATGGGATTTCATTCTTGCTTAAGTGCTTTACTTCTGGCAGAACATCTTTTCTAGAATGGCCCTTACAATGGGATCCCCGATGCTGCTCTTCTCTCCAAGTGCTGGATTTCTTTGGGAAGTCTGTCACTGGCGGTCTGTGTCCTGGTCATAATTAGTTCTACCAGAAGGAAAATCACAACTTGATTGCTAGCTTGCCAGAAGGACATTTCATCTTCTTTTTAAGAAGGAAAGTTCTACTTCCATTTTTCATGCAACTGTGATCCAGGTTTTTTTTATCCTCCAGCCATTTTTCTCTCATATACTTAACAATCTCATGGTGAATAAACAGCTTGAGAAGACAGTGTAGAGGAATTGAGGTCCTTTTTGCAGGGATAGCTTGGGATGTTATGGGTGCAAAGAGGAGCTGGCACATTTTGGAAGTATGTTTGGCCCGTAGGTTTTCTGTTTGACCATTCCAAAGTTCTTGTTAGTGTGAAAGGTCTGTCATTTTAGTTTTCCTTTTGCCATTTTCTCTGCGCTAGCACTGGCAGTCCAGGCTGGAGTATGCCATAAAGACTTCTAAAGGTACACTTTGAATAAAGCTTACATTTACTACAGAGTATTTGCTTTGCATGGTTACAGTACAAGCACTGTATTCCTGTGTAAACACTGTAATGAAGTTGTTAAGAAGAAAAGAAACGCTTACAGCATTTGCGCTGAAGTTCATGGAGCATGAGATGGCTGTGCTTAGGATGCTGGTACTTTGAAGGGATTAAAAAAAGCTTCTCAGAAATAAACACAAATAACATTCTCAGACTAGCAAAACAGTATGCAAGTGATGAGAAAAAAGGCACTAATTATTATGTAGAGAATAATCTGATTTGAAATGCCACAGTGGAATCCACTTTATGATCTGACCTTCCTACATACAAATTGAAAAGCAGGAAAAAGTACAGGGCATGACCTAAAAATGGTAGTCTGGAAGCTTCTCTAGGTATGTTGGGTCTAATTTTTGTCTAGCCTGAAATGTAGTTTTTCCTCTTGAGTCAAACCTGAATAGACTGGTTTGGGTGTTCGTGTTGTCCTCATGGTTCCAGCTCTGCCAGACATAGCTATTACTACTTTATTTTAAGAATTGCTCTTGCTTGGAATTTGAGTCCTGCTGGAAACAGTATGCTGTCAGGAGG
This sequence comes from Pachycephala philippinensis, assembly GCA_013397055.1. NCBI lineage: Eukaryota > Metazoa > Chordata > Aves > Passeriformes > Pachycephala > Pachycephala philippinensis. Next base: position 856,216 of record VWZT01009485.1, on the reverse strand, counting down.
ATGCAGTCTTGCTGTTAAGAAACTTAAATAAGATATGGCTAATCCTATTGTATGTTCCCACTTTCGGAGGTAGTGTAAAAACTTGCCTTTCCTAGTTAGGGCACCACACCATTCACTACCTGCTTTATGGGATTTCTCTCCCTTTTTTTTCCTGAATTGCTGGTTTGGTTAGACATTAGTATTCAAAATGTTTCACACAGTGATGGATGGCATTATACTGTGCCAACTTCCAGAAAAATAAACCAGCTCTTGTTTTCTATGAGTCAAAGAAGGTGAGAGAAAATAAATTTACCTATAGTCTCTTTGATTATGCCAAATTTAGGTTTTCTTTATGCAGGATGTTTAAGTTATTTTATTTCATTTATGTATCAGTAGAGACAGAGTAAGGATTAGGATACTGACTACCTGTGAGCTTTTGCTCAGATGATTTATAAGTTTCAAAACCAGAAACTCTTTGCACATAGTAAGAATTTTTGAATTGTCATTTTGGATTGGTGCTGAACCAAATTTCATTATCCTGCTTCAGGAAGAGCTAGTATTGGCTATTAAAAAACCCCCAACCACCAACAACCAAATTTAAGAATTCTGCTACAGGTGTAGGAGGATAATCTACTTCTGGTAGAGGATAAAATACTTCCAGTATTTGTTTTTACCTTGATCTTTTGCGTTTAGAGATTAAACTGCAAACTGACTTCAGAATGAGGTTATCTTTTGAGTTGTCTAAATCAGCCTTAGGTTTCTTAAAACTTGCAGCGTTATAGAAGATTTGTAGAGAATTAGGCTATTAGAGTATATGTTCTTAAAATGAGTTGGTTTAGAAAAGGCACACTTTTCAGACTCCTAAAAATTAGTAACTTTGTAAATCATTTAATCCTAGGCAGTGGTTACATGTCTGTAAGGGAGTAATTAGCAGTTGTCTCTTTTCCTTTCTTCTAAAGGACTTGAAACTTCTATAAGACCAGATAGTTATCAGTAGGTTTTGACTCACTGGGAAGATTTAGATTAAGAGCAGAAACTTTTTGTTCTTAAAACAGCAGCTGACTCGCTATGTGCCCTTGAGCATGTCCTCTTGACTTCCTTGCACCAGTTTACCATTGTATCCACTGCTGTTGCCACCACCATAAAGTTCTTTGTAAGCCTTTAATCACAATACAGTTGAAGCTGTTTATTATTCTGAGTGTACTCAACTTCATTTGCTATGCAGTTCCGCATATGGCAGTGTAAAGTGCAGTGGATTTATGCAGTTTAGTCTATAAAGAACTTACACAAAATAAAACCACCTCATGCAACATGTATTATAGTAAAGTAGATTTAAAAAAAAAAAACAAACCAACAACACAGTTTTATTTTGGATTTACCAGAGTATACAAAGACTGCTGCTGGGTGATAAAGCTGTTTAGTTAGAAATCGGAATGACTATAAAAGTTAAGAGGAGAAAAAAAATCTGTCCTAGAAGGACTACGTGGCAGTCTTAATTTGCCTGAATCTTTAGCAGAAGTTTTCCACTTCTGTTTCTGCCAAGTAAATTAAATTTATGAAGAGAAGCTAAGCTCCGAGGTTTGGACTGTTAGTATCTTTTGACAAGGTTAATGTGGTGAAGCAGAATATTGATAATAATGAGCTGACATTTAACAGTGGACCAGCTGAGAGATCCTTGTGTTCCTACGTAATGTGAAGATTGAGTGTCCTGTAAGCTTATTGTTTTATGTTTTGTACTTGCTTTTGCGTGCATGCCAGGACATGCTCTGGGAAGAGGCATAAACTTTTTTTCCTTTTTTCTTTCACAAATACATTTCTTTCCTGTCTAGAGCTGGAAAAGAGGAGCACAAGAGGGGTTTTGTTAAATACGGCAAAATCTAATTACAGCTTGATTTAAAGCCACATTTACACAATGGCTGAGGGATGAGTTCACTTCCACAAAAACAAACTTGTTGGCTTCCTACTGTGCATCGCAGAATGTGAAGATGCATGTCCTGGAGAGCAACTGCCTCCCTCTGCTGGCACCAGCTTTTCTTACGCTGTGCTACAGCTCTGCTACATGATCTAAAAGTACAACTGTGCTCCTATGCAAAGGAATAGTGATGCATGAATTCACTGGCGTGTCTTCGTCTCACTGATTATGCCTCAGGTAATACATGCTACATCACGTGTTCCATGTGATAGGATGGATGTCTGATGTCTGTTTTCTACGAGCTGTAGAAGCCTGGCTCCTCTAAATGCACAGTTTCCTCCAATCTGTATCTTGAACAGCTTTGTCCCTGGTGATTCAAAGGGAAAATGTGGGTGAGCAAACTACATTTTCTTGCCATTGTGGTTTTCGCTCAGCATGCACCTCTGCAAAGCGCAAGAACTCGTTTTGTTTGCCTGCTGAAGTGGCTGAAAATGTGGTTTTCTTTCTTCCAACTGGTTCAAGTGTTCTGCTGTTCTTTTAACTTGGTTTCTCAGATGAAAAGGTTGCACATCTCCAGCTTACTGGAAGTTCATAGTTTGTAGTATGTTTTTCGCTTCCAGGGATACCTTTTGCTCAAGAACCCCATCACAGGTGGTTTCATAGTTGAGACTATGGTCTTTATTCTTTCCTTGTTTCCAGCTGACGATTGCATTTTTAGCAGCTTTTTATTATTGAACTTGCACTCTATGCTGCTACTACTCCTTTCATTTCTGCTACTCTAGTTCATAAGAATTAGAATAGCAGAGTTTAGAGATTAAGTGTATGCTCTGCCATTATCTAGATAAATGAGGCTGTGTGGAGGTAGAAGGTGGCTGGTGGTGAGCCTGAAGTTGCTGTGCTGCTCAGCAGCACTGCTGAGCCATGTTTGGAAGCTGCTTAGTGAACAGATTTGTGTTAATGAGAGGCTGGGGCAAGTGGGTTGGTGTACATGGGAAGTCTTGGGGAATGAGGAAGGTACAGGGTAGGAGGGGAGGGAACAGGTCACTGACATTCACAGAAACAAAGGAGGGACAACAAAGCTTGCCCAGAAGAAAGCATTGCAGACACAGTGGTGGAGAGGCAAAAGTAGAGATGGAGGGCCTAGCATGGACAGCATGTGGATGGAAAGCAGTGGAGGGAGATATGGCCCTCTGAGCTGTGTCTTTGAAGTATGGTTAGTGTTGCAAAGTCCAGAAAAGAAGAGGGATATGGGTCTGCAGAGTGCCTGTGAGAGAAGCAGTGAAATGAGAGAATCTGGCTGTTAAAGAATGACCCAAAATTGGCAGTCCCTCTGAGAGTGGGTGGGGCAACACGTGAAGAAATGTAAAGTTGCAAGAGGCGGAGAGGGGACAAGATCTTGTGAGATGAATCATTCTTTCACCACTGGAGTGATCTCCTTCAGTTTTTTGTTTGGTGTCAGCTCATGTCACACTTCTCAGAGAATTTCAGACCCAGCCATATTATTGTGATACTGGTGAATCATATCCGAAGTTGATGATGGGGTAAAAAGAGGACCACAAAGCTTGCTGTGATACTGAGAGAGGTCCGTGAATGACAATCACATCTCTATGTATAGCTGTATACAATTGCGCTCCAATGACTACAAGAAAGTCTCTTTATATGGATTCTAAAAAGCTTTAGCAGAGAAACCTTCCAGCCCTCTGCAGCATTGTGTGAGAGCTCTGTCTTTCCCATGCAACCTATTAAAAACAACGCTATGGGTTTTGTAAACGAACTTGGCTATCTTGCACCTGCAGATTGTTTTGTAGGTTTGTTATGATATTGACTAGGGAAATATTTTGAAATGGGTGTTGTGAGAATTGACCAATCGCTCTGGTAGGTAGCTAGCTAGAGGTCCAATAGCCTTTTGCCATTCAAGTAAACTTTAAGCAAACTAACACATATAAACCTGTCTATTATTAAATAAATAATTCCATTGTCTCCATTCCTTCCTAGACTTGGACTCTGTGTCGTTATTTCTCTCCATCCCCACTACCACGGCGACATCTTCACCATTAAGTCATACCCAGGGAATTCTGTCCTTCTTAAGTCTTAGACTTTTATTCAGTTTACACAAACTTTTGTAAACAGCAAATCATCATTTCTTGTTGCTTCTTGAGATATTTCTGGGCTTTATTAGGTCCTTGCTGGAGTTCTTTTATTCAGCGCTTTGCATTTTCTCAGAGAATTAGTCATATGGAGGTCATCAGCTGCAGAAAGAGAAATAAGTTGTCTTTTTCAGCACTGTCTTGTCTGCATTATATGTGGTCTTCGAACTTGAAGGTGGTCCCAAACTGCTAGGAGGATCCCCTTATGGACTTGGCCTTTTCCATCACATAATGTTGAAGTTGTGATCTAGTAGAAGGAAGATGAGCATTCATCAAGATAAAAAAGCAGTCAGGTCTCACCTTAGAGTAGTCTTCTCCATGCCAATACAGTGAAGAAAATGCTGATGGGAAGGAGAATCTTTGAGCACATTTATGAGTGTCCAGGGATCCGAGTCAATGTTTTGTTTGGCTGCGCACAGCAGCATTCACCTTGGAGTACAGTGTCCAGTGAAGCACTCCTTGTCACAACCTGTGTGGTCCCTGTTCTTTGTCTCCCAGGTGGCTCTGGGCATTCACTGCTGGAAACCACACAGAAACCTAAGGAGTTTTGTGGCTTTTGCATTGTCTCATGTCAAACAGAAATTCTGCAGTTGGTTTGTCCAGAGGAGATAACTTGAAAGGCAGAGGTGTATGGATTGCCTCTGCCTTTTCTTCTGATTATTTTTTATTGTTAAATGCTTATGAAAAAGCAAAACTAACTATCAACAGTTTGGTAAGATCCCAGCTGCTAGTCAGTGTTGATATGCAGAAGTGACTTGGTACGAGTTGCGAGCTTTGTTCTTTTGGAAGCTTTTCTTTCAGCTGTGACAATAGTAAAGTTTATTCTCCTAGGAGATGCTCAGATCTTCCACCCCCACCCCTAATAACTAAACAGATTAGGTGTTCCTGCTGTTTCTTTGGTGGATATATGTTGAGATGATGACATTTTCAGCTTTATTAATTACCAGAGGTACACTGTCAAAATACTAGGTACGTGATCTTATTACTTCCCTGAAAGAGCCATAAAACCTAACAACAACCAAATTCTGGACTTTGTAAAATTTTTATAAGGAAGATTAAACTTAAATTTATGAAGAAGACTATT
>VWZT01009485.1:695140-851009 GCA_013397055.1 Pachycephala philippinensis | reverse complement strand
ATGTATTATATGAGAGAGGTTGTTTTCTTTGTTCTAATTACATTGGATCTTCTCTCTATTTTAAAGAAATTTAACTCCTGTGGTGAATTTAATTTTTATGTAACAAAAATGTTTTTGGGGCCCTGTCTGAGTGAAAAAGTTTACAGAATTAAGGCAATGAGTGGGATAACCCTCCTGTTGCATCTCCTAGGTATGGTTGCACAAGGTAGTTGATGTACCAGATGGGGCCAGTGGGTCACATTAATCAATTGACTGCTGATCTCGAGCGTTAAGTGCCCACTGTGGATTTTTCACTGAACCCTGGTTAGTGCTGACCAGTAGTGATATGGGGCATTGAGCTGTTCAGAAGGCAGTGGCTACGTGTTTTCTGCACCAAGAACTGCACCTCTGCTTTGTGGAGGAAGCAGCTCTCTTTATCTGCAAGGTGGTGAGCTGTAAGTGAACTTCCAGGGGAGGACCTCAGTCCTGGAATTTTACCACTGTCATTGCCCGTTCTGGAGCTGTCTCTCAGCTTACCAGAAGCTGCATCATGGTACCCAATGTAGCTTTTCAAGATAGTCCTTATCCTTCCATAAGGGCAGCTAATGTCGTGGTGGTTATCATAGTGGGTGATCCAGAATTACCTGCTCTGCAATAAAATTAAATGTTTCCACCTAGTCCTGTTTCTTAGAAGGTGTATGGAATGAAAAGAATCCCTACTTAATTTTTTCCAGAGGAACTGGTACTAGGCTCTGTGATCTCTTGAAGTCCGAAGAGTACAAAGAATATAAAATAAATTCTCTGTGAACCCTTTTGTGGCTGATTTTATTTTTCCACCATTGTCCATGAGTCCTCCTACAATGGCACGATGGAATGAGAAGAGCTTGTTACTCCCAACAATTAGCAAATTTCTTATTAAAAGAATTCTTAATAAACTTCAGTATAAATACTTGTGCTAGATAAATGCACAATCTGGAAACTAAGTCAGCCTTCCCTGTTTTGTGTGTGTCAGCATCTTCAAAATAGTTTTCTGATCTGTAAAGTATTTTCCAGAAACATGTTCTTTCATAGATCTGTTTAATACTGTTTAACAAAAAAGGAGTTAAAAAACAATATCACTGTGTCTCTTTTATAGATGCAGCCTGTTGCAGCCACAGTTCATCATTTATACTAGGTTAGGTGCTCTAAGCTTTCAAAGGAGTGAAGTATTTTCTCCTGTGCCATGTGAACAATATTTGATCAGAAGCACTCTAGAGTGAAATGCTCAAGTACAGAAAGACTAAGATACATGACATGAGCCAAAAATCAGTAATTTCAATGTGATTTAAGTTGTCTTTATCTGGAACTGTTTGGCATTAAAATGTAATCAGTCTGATTTCCAAGCTTGCTATATTTGCATCAGTTCTAAATGAAGTTTTCTGTTGCCTGTGGTTTATTCCTGTAGGGTTTTGTCTTCTGTAGAGCTTTCTGTTTGTCATCTCTCTTCTCTTCCTGTGTTCTACTAACAAGTTCAAAGAAATGAGTAAATCTATATAAACAATGCTTACTTTGTGACTGTTTCAAGTTGCATCTTAATAACTCATTTCTACAGGAATATCTTTTGCAATGCACAGTCACATTTTTCACTGCAATAGGCAGCCTGTAATGAAAATTTTGACTCACCTGAATGATGTCTCTGTTTTGTCTATTCTCCAGATCAGATTGCAAGATAATTTTAAATTACAAGTATTAGATCACATTTCCTTGGACAATTGCTTTTGATTATACTAAGTTGCTGCACTCACCTATTTAAGTCACAGTCAACATTTTAAATATCAGTGTTAAAGGAAGCAGGAGAAGGTGTCCTAAATGATGTTTACTTCCTATCTTGTGAGGTTAATATTTTGAGTCTCTTCAAATTAATGGTATACTGTCTATTAAAGAACTTTATATAAAGAATAAAATTAATTTATCTTGTAACAAAAAATACAGGTAATCTTGGGAAGGGGAGGTGGGGCAGAAGGAATCTGTGAGATGTAGCCTGGATATGCACATAGTGTAGTCTTTCATTCTTTTATAGATTGCACGACAGCAGCCTTTAATTTTTGAATGCTTTAATTCTAGTGCAAGTACTCAAATGACTCACCAGTTATCTAAAGCATCAGGTAACTATACCTATCTTTAGCTTTGTTCCATCTTCTTATCCTTGTTTCTATCTTCATTTTCTCAGTGGTAGGCTACAGTGAGCTTAATTAATGTTTAGAAAAACAAAAACCCAAAACAATGTGGGAAGTGTTCCCAAGTGTTCTCACGAGTACAGCCTCTCCAGGCTTTCTCTTGGGATGGTCAAGGCATATGGAGGATAAGTTCTCAGTGTCCTTTCACAGTACCTTCAAACACAACATAACTTGACCCTGCCTGCCAACAGGCTGCACCTTTCAGTTGGAGGTGACACTATTTTCAAGAAGAGATATCTTCTCTCTGCTACCTGCAGCAGTGCCTTGATTTTGGTGGTTGGTCTTTGCCAAGGCGTGACCCTGGCCTTAGCTGCATTCCTCCTCCACCGGGGATTGCTGTGTGCTGCAGAGTGTGGGATTTAGCCATGGTGGGGAGGGTCAACCCTTTTAGCTAGTTCTGTCAAAGTGCTGAATTGCAGGGGTTCAGACAAGAAATCAATACTCTTTTTCCATCTGACTGCCTCGAAGACTATGTAAATTAAATCTGTCTATCTGTAAAAAAAGTTACGTCTACGCTACAAGAAACACAGTTGGCAAGTACGAGCTGCTGCTTGTGTTGCTGCCGGGAAGGATCTTGCCTGGATAATTTTGTTTTCAAAGTAGTTATTGGTAAGTTCCCCTGAGATTTGTAGTAGTGAGATGCAAATAATCTATACAACAATGACAATTCTGCTGTTTTCCTCACAAGTTCTGTAGATCTGCCTGCAGCAGGCTTTGAAAGCTGGTGAGGTGAGTGAAGGTGTATTGCCACCTGGGAGGCATCCTTTGTTTTCTGGAGTTCTCTGCCTATTAATACCTTTTATGTGTATGTTTTGTTGCCTTTTTCTTTCTTGACACATGCTTTTTTAACTTCCTTTTAGTTTTTGTTGTCTTTAGGCTTTTTCTGACATAATGTACTTCTCAAGTGCAGACATGCATCTCCTTCACCACCAGCAGCTTCTACAGATTTTAAACTTAATTTTTTTAATGTCCAGGCCATCTCACTTACCCCAGTTAGTTTGGTTTGGTATTTTTTTCCTCTTGTATTTTTATTTACTTGAGGAAGTTACCTGTGAGTTCTGCCAAACTTTAACTCAGACTCAGCTGCAGTAAGGCTGGAGGGGTGCCATGTGTTGGGAGACATGAGATGTTCTTATATATGATATAGTTGGGAAGACTTTAGGGAGTCTCTGGTTTTACTCCAAACTTCTTCTTCCACTAGTTTTGGGAATTGAAATAATAAGTGTACAGAGACCCAAAAAAATGATGCGTATACTACAAAACATGACAGATAATTTTCAAGCTTTTCCTTTATGCACTCTTAGATCTGTGAAAGTCCATTTAAATCCCAAGTTCTGAATGAATACAGACTTCTGAAATAGTTCTTTGCTCTAACATAGAGAGTAGAATTATAAAAAAGAAATCATACATCTAATTTTGTTGGGTTTTGGTCTGATTTTATTGATGTGGTGTAAAACAATATGTAATGTACTAGTTTACCACAAGAGTTTATTATATTCCAAGTACCCAAGGAGAAAACGAGCCTTCTAAATTCTTCCCAACATCAATACTTCAAAGCTGTTTCAGTTGGTTTTAAATGAAACAGATACAGAATTATATAAATGGGGAAGTTGTATGTGCTCAGAACAGCTTGAATACTGTGAGATAAATTATTAGATTTTTGCAAGTTAGCCATACACATGCTGCAGCCTGTGTGCTGAAATGATCAGCATGAAAACTCAGTACTATGTGCAGGGTTATTCACATTGCTTCCCCTCAGTCCTTCCAAATACCAATATTGGTGGTAGTGAGTGGGATATGGTGGGATTGCTGTCATCAGTCCAACTGAGTATAGAAATTAAGACATTTTTCAAGTTATGCCATTTTTATAGTTAGGCGGTTTCTGTTATAGAATACAAATAATGCGTACGGAGAAGTCAGTGTTAAACACTTTGGCAACTCTGAAACTTGCCAATGTTTCCTTTTTCTAGTAGCCCTTTTACTGTGGTTATGCTGCTTATGTTTTGACTACAGACTACTGGAATTTGCTTTGAAAATACCAGTGTCTGTTTTATTTGAGGATTAGTTTTGGAGCAGCTTCTTTAAATCCAGATTAAGGCAGATATCAAGAAGAGACTTTCTTGGTTCATGTCAGTAAAGACTGCATTGTTGTAGAACATGCAGGAGATAAATGTTTGAGACTGACTGAAAGGTCCAATTCTGACTTCACTTACTTTTGGGTGCTCACCTTTTGACCTTATTTTCCCGTTTGTGTCTATTTTCTGTATCGACAGAAAGGGTTGCTGTTATGCTATTAAGGTTATGTTGTATGGGATTACTGATTTCCCTTCCTACCTCTGATATGTTTAGGACTTTAAGACTCGCTGATGAGATGTTGCCCACTTGTTATAGCGGGAAACCAGTGATCTCAAAAATGTACTGAGCTTCACTGGGTACGTTATTAGCAAAGCTGAGTTATATTTGCTGTATGTTGGTGCTCACAAACTGTACATGAATTTAAAATGAAGACTAGGTTCAAGCCTGTAACCATTACCCTGATTTTTCCTAATCTTGTGTTGATATAAATTCTTGACAAAATAATAAATCCCCACTAACAAGATGTGTGTGTGTGTCAGCAGTGTTAAATTACAGTGCCTGTGAGATGAAAGTTGTTATGTATTTGCAATTTGCTTAATTTAAAGCTGAAAATTCTAACGCTTGTGCTTTTAGAAACTTGTTCTGGAAGTGCTGTGGAGTTGCATCTGGGACAAAGGTCTGAAAGGTTCCATCCAGTTGGGGCACTCTGTAAGAATGGCCACCTGAAGAAATTCTGGTTATTGACACCTGCAGTTTTACAAGTGGTGACTTATGTGAGGCTACTGTGCCATGCAGACGTGTGCTGCTGGGAAGTCGGGCAACTTTTTTTTCCTCCCAGGACTAGGAAAGGAAGATGAAGAAAATGCCTGCTGCTCTGCCCAAGGAAGGTTTGAGAAGGCAGAACAGTAAGTAATTTGTCCCCAGGATGTGGCAGAGTTCACCTAGTGCATGTTTCCTATCTTCTTCAGAGCACTTCTCGGCTCTCATCACTCTCCCCTTCACCTTAGTTGGAGCGCTATGCATGGAGGGGAGTGTTTGCTCAAATGTTCAGAAAAGGATGGAAAGCAAGGGGTGGGAGCCTCTCGGCTTGAGGAGTGGCTACTCATTTGTCTCCATTTATAGTTTTTATAGTCCTTATTATGTGACTTGTGTTCTCATTTTGCATTAGAGGATTGGACAAAAGCATCAAGCAGTTCTTGGAAGAAGGGTATGGGGATCTTATCAGCTCAGCAAAATTTAACTTGCTAGGTGTACAAGCTGCCCAAGATGAAAGTATGCTCTTCTTCAGGAACATTACATGGAATAAGAGGCCTGATGACTCTTCTCATAAAAGAGCTTTTGGCTTGCTCTATTAAATAATTAAACCTCTCTTCCTGGAGAGGCTTTTCATCGGTGCCAGCAAAATGCTTCTGGCTTCTTGTAAGAAGACCGTGAGACTGGGTTCCAGTATGGCGAGTCACGGTTGCTGGTTTTATATGGACACAATTTCTAGAAATTTAATTACAATCTTTCTAAGATTAAAATCTAAATTTATTTTACTTTTGGCTAAAAGGGCTTGACTTTTAATAGGCTGTCTTCAAACTTGTTAGCCTTGATTTCTGTGGTAACCAAAGCCATTGCATTCATCTGGGATTCGTTGTGCTAAATATCTTCTGTTCTGGTGCAAAGTAATAAGATCTTAGAGTTGCTCTGAAACCCTGAATTATGGGTGTGGACTGGAGACTTGAAGTCTCAAAGGTTTGCAGTCTCTGAGCTCCCAGAGACCTGCCTGGCAGCAAGGAGGGTTTTGTGCAAGTGCCTGTATGCATTAGTGTCGGCAAAGAACCACTTCATGTTCCAACAGTCGCACCTTGACTTGCTTTCTAGTTGCATCTTGCAGCTCAACATAAACACCTTCTCGCATAGAGAGATGTAAGAGAGTGAAGAACAGTCTTTGAAGAATAAAAGAAACAATGGGGTTTAGAGAACCTGATGGGTCTTCATTGTCATCACAGAAGATCAAAGAAAACCTTGGAGCTGCTCTTTCTACTCAGAATTGGAAATAACGTTCTTAATTACAGAAGCGAGCAAGTCTGACAGAGCTTTTTCTTCAAAGGGATGAATGCTATACTGCATCTTTCAGCCTTTGCACTCTTTGCAGCGTAGCATTTTTGAAAAATTACACCTGTCCTCTAAATGGAAGATTTGTATTTAAAGTTTTCCCAGGCCAATCTTAACTCAGTTGGATATACTCAGCATCAGGTTGTGTCACCCATTTCTGCAAGGTGGTCATAGTGAAGATGCTACTAAATAGAGAAGAAGAAAATGCCAGCAGAGTGATAAAGATTAATAATGTGGAGGTGCTGGAAGTTTACTTATTATATTGCAAGCTCTTTTTTCTGCTTTTCCACTAGGGAAATCAGTATTTGTCTATCAGCTTTTTCACTTAAGTGATGCTCTTAGGGTCCCTATTTTCCACCAGCAACTACAAAAAATGTGTCTCCACTTATGAAGCCCTTTTGTGGCTTGTTCCAGTGTAGTTTTAACCTCTCATGTCCTTGTGAGCAGTTAACTTTTGCTACCATTATACCTTGTGTTAGGACTTCAACATCTTACAGTAGTCATGTTTTGTTTTTTGGGTTTTTTTATTGCGCTCTTTTTTTAAACCTGTTTGTTCTGGTCTGCAAATGTGTCTTTTTCACTTAACCGTTTGGAAGCAGAGTCTGTTTTTTCTATAATATATTCTGCAATTTTTGACTCACTAGGGTAATGATTATTGATTTTACATGAGTCAGCCATGCATTATGTGGGGCCCATGTTCTGGATGCACTGTTTAAAGCTATTTCTGTGCTTATTGTAAACAGTCCCTTTCTCTGGTTCACCAGCTTTGTGGCCATCTAGCTGGTCAACCAGAGGCTGTGAAATGGTGGCTACGAGGCACACATGTTTTGGACTTGAGAAGGCCTTAGTTTTGCTGACAGGTGTTACTCCTTTTGAAAAGGACAGTTCATATTGTGTCTCTGCTGGTAGCTGTGAGGAAGGGAAGTAGAGGGAAAAATAAGTAAGGTGGAAATACAAGAGGGCACAAAGCATATTTGTGTAGTGTGAGGTGATTGCTGAAATATGGTATAGATTGCTGAAATATTGTGGAAAAAAGCCTTGCACTGAAGGAAGAATGGATGGAACTGGAGGAGGAATGGGAAGTTGGCATTGGTATGGAGATGTGTTGGAGTGGTATGTGAAGGGGAGCACGTTTCAGGCTGATGAGAAATCTCTTAAATGACCTTTTGTTTGGGATTTGTGTTTTCTTAAGAACAGAACAATACTGTGTTATTCCACATTTGGTTTTGTGTCTGAAGTGCAAGTGCTCAGCATAGTAAACCTCTTGCAGGTTTCACTTCAGATCCTTGTTTGCCACATCCATCAGCGGTAGGATGAAACCCACCTCACTGACAGCTGAACTGCTCCTTCCCTGGCTCTCCAAGGTGGCAGTGATGGACTGGTGTCATCCTTTCAGTCAGTTAGGTCTGCAGTGAAGATACTGCCAGTGTGTAGGACGGTGGAGGCGAGGGATGGCAATGTACTTTGGAATGTAGGTGTGGGGGATTTTTTTGTTTGCTTTTTTTATGATTCTGAGATAAAAGTGAATAAGAATGCTATAAAAAATAGTCTGTAAGAATCAATCTTAGTGCCATCCTGCAGCGAGTCTCTGGCATTAATATAGAGACTCCTCTGCCTGTTATTAAGCTTAGAGAGAAGTTCTGTCTGGGGCATTTATGAATATAATGAGCATATTTGAAAAAAGAAAAAACAACCTTCAAGTTCCAGCGTAGCTGTCCAACTCAAAACACGATTGAGAGCATTGACATATGCACGCATGTGGACAGGTAACTGCTTGCTTACCAGCCAAAGCTGGAGCAATCCAAGAAATGTCCCTGTGCTACACAAAATGAAAAGAAGTTTGTTGATGCTGAGTGCCAACCTCAAGGCATTTGTGACTTCCAGGGGAAAGTTTATATAGCAAACACTAGGCCCATGTTTTATTTTCCTCCCTAAATGATGATGGGCCTGGTGATGAGTTTGCCACCAATTGGCAGACTTCCCAAATACTTGCTAGGAAAGGAAAGAGCTCAGCAAATAGCTGTTGTGAAATCAAAGGTAGTTTTCAAAAGCAAAAGAAAATAATGCTAGATAAATGTATTTGGGAAAGAAAACTGAAATGTAGAAAAACTTGTGGATAAGAAAATTGTCCCCTTATCTTTTAAATTGTATAAATGTCAGAAGTACCATCCAAAAATCTTAAGATTTTGTTGTTACATAAACATAACCATGGGATGGTTTAGCTTACTTCTAAAAGTCTAATGAATGCATCAAGCCAAGTAAAATATTCATTAGAGTAATTGGTTCAGTTCAACCTCTCAAGGCTACAGCTTGGAAATATACACACTATTGCCTTTAGAAATGCAGCATGTTGATTCACCAGCCATTTTGCTCAACTCATTTTCATTCCATATGCTTACTATACTTTGCAAAATCTAATTAAGTAACTGAGGTAGCAGTTTGCAAGCAATATTTGATACATTTTTAAGCCAAAGGTTAAGCGGTATCTGGAGTGAAACCTGTTCAGTTGCAAGACACATCAGAAATTTTTAAGATATTCTTGTATTGAAATAATTGGATATGGAAGTACTTATACAAGTGATAATAACCTAGTAAAAAGTTATTTTTTCCCAAAATATTGATCTGTTTGTTAATTCACTTCGATATGCCTAAATGAAGTGTAAAATTCATTCATGTGCTAGCTAGACAGTTTTCACTGTAGGAAGCTGGGTTTAGTGTCATATGATGAATTCATCATACCCTCATAGGTTTTCCTCTCTCCTCCCCTCTGTGATGGGCATCTGCCTTGGACCATATGGTTTCGGAAAATTTTAATTGAAATTCTTCTGTCAAGGAACTGAGCTAGAGAAAGCCTAACTTGCTTATAATTGCTAAAAATGTTGTAGAGACCTTCTGTTTCCATGCGGAGGAGCAGGAACTTGAAGCTTAGCACAGGCGGGTAACTTGTGCCAGGGACAGGCTTTTGCTTTCGATGAAAGTCTGCCGAATATTGGCCAACTTGCGTACCTTTCACAATTTGTTCATTTCCAACAGAGACTTGCTGGAGTCTCTTGTGACTGTGTCCTCGTGAAACCTGTGTTCTCTGGGATTTGATGAGTCTCTTGTGACTGTGTCCTTATGAAACCTCTCTTGGCTTCTCTTGCTGGCACATCTATAGATGGCTGTATCCTGTCACAGGTCCAGTGCATGGTCCAGGTGCTCGTGTGCCATCACCACGGGTGGCAGGGCAGGCTGGGGGAGCTCTGCATTGTCCTCAGTTGGAGTTCTAGCCATCTGCCATTGCCAAATGTGGGTTCTTGGGAATGACCACTGTCTCTAAATGTTTGCCCCGCTGTGCAGTTCCCCATACCTTCCTGACCCAGCATATTGTCATGATGGTTAAAAGCTAGTGTAAAAATTGAGACAGACATTGGCGCTCTTCTGGCTGATCTGCTACACTAAGCACAGAGGTTTAGCAAGTATTCGTTATGTTGCAGAGACAAATAGGTGTTCCTTGAAATTCACCTTTGCCGCTGTTTATGGGTCCTTCAACTACAGCTGCTACCATGAGGTTTTAAAAAAGAAAGCAACTCCTGGAATAAACTCCCTGCTGCAATGGTATGTTGAGAGTGTGCTGCCAGGGCAGCCGTTGCTCGGATGTGGGCTGAACGTGCCCTTGGAGGCAGCAGCGCTGTGGGAGGAGTGGGAGGCTGGCTGCTGGGGAGCCGTGCTGGAACTGAACAGGGTGAAGCAGTGGGGGCTTGGGGAGCTGCTGGGCAGAGGGGGGACACACATGTAGGCTTAGCAGCTTGCATGGGAGGGAGCCAAAACTGAGAGTCTCATAGCACCTGAAGCCTGGTTAATTCCTATTTCAGTTTTCTTGGTCATTTTTTCACGTGTCGTACATGCCTTGGTGGTTTGTGAATGGGGATTAGATTAAAAGAATGATTTAAGTTCTTTGATTTTATTTTTTGTATTCGTGCGTCTTTTCTTTTGCTTAGCAAATGTGAGCATTCCCAATAGCTGGATCAGAGGACTAAGGTAAAGACTTTTATTGGTCTTATTCCCCTGTTGCTACCTTTGGCAAAATGTTGTTAGGAAAACATCATTGTGGATCTGATCATCGAATCATTGTGCATATTTTTCCCGTGCCTCTTGAACTATTCCAATTAAGTTTTTAACCCCTGTATAACGGCCTCTCCTGCCTTACTTCATTAAATACATAGTTTCCTGGTTTCAAGCAGTATGGCTGAGAAACTTGGAATATTCAACAGTATTTTGTAGAAGCACAGTTTATAAAAATTGATGAGCTCCTTAGATGATGTAATCTAAAAAGAAAGACTTAATAAAACAGCCTCCTTCGTTTATTGCAACACAAAACTTAATGTTGACTGAACGTTGAATCAAGGAGCAAAATGTCATTATTCCTGCATTTCTTTTTTATTTCTAGCCATATATAGCTTTGAGAATATTAGTCTTACAGAGATGAAGTCTACTTCTAGCACAGAGCAACTCTTTTTGAGCAATTTTCACTGGCAGATTAAGAAAGCTATTTACATATTGCCAGTAAATATGGTCTTGCACTGTTGCCACACTGAGGTCTTGTTCCATTAGTAAAATTTTATAAAGTAGCAAATATAATTTTTGTACTGAAGTAAGTACAATATGCTAAGAATGTTTATAGACAGCCTTTAATATCATGCTCTTGGACTGTGCCTGATACTGTATGCTGCTGGTGATAAGAGTAAAGAATTAGGAAAAATGCCAGTGTGGGCACAGTGGAACTCATTATTGCAGTGGGGTTCAGGATCTTGCTAGTGTAATGTTTATGGATATGGTTTATGTGTAACTTAGTGAAACATCTTAAAAATGCATTGTAGTTTGCATGTGCATAATGCTGTAGCATTATGATATTTTTGTAATATCAGTCATGAAAAATGTACTGTATCTCACAAGAGACAGCTGGTACTGCAACTGGCACTTCTGATAGTCAGGCTGTATACTTCCATCTTGTCACTGATGTTTGAAAACCTTTTGGTCAGTGTAGAGCTTAGGTGATTATATGAACCATGTGGGAACAGGAAACATCTGAAGAGTGTTTTTCTGCTTGTGCTAAACAGAGTGAGGATTAATTGAAATGTAATACCAAGGAAGACTAAACAACAAGTGTCTGTATCTTTTTTTCACAATTATTTACCTGACGTTGTAGAAGCTCCCAGCATCTTTCAAATACACAATGTTCTCTTGGATCATAACATTCCTTTCTGTTGCAGACTTATTTGTAAAATAAGCATAAGTAAGCATGTAGGGCTTAGTTGTGTTAGTTCCCCATACATCTAAATAGTCTTTGCTCATGGTAAGTATTTTCCAAACGACATAAGTTGTTTTTGTATAATGGCAAAAATTTCCTTGGCATTTGCACCCTAGCCTCGTGAAAGCTTAGTTAGGACTTTTTGTGCCAATGCACACAGAAGCCCTCTGATCATCTGGGTGTCTGCCCACGGGTAAACGTAAAGGACAGACAGAGGGGGTCCTGTTGACTTCTGTAGGGCTACTGTGCACTGAAAGCATGCGTGTGGTGCCTCGCTGGTCTGAGGTCCACGTTGTAGACTGTGCAGTAGTGTGCAAAACCTGATCTGAGATCTGCTGTGTGTGATGCTGTCAATGTGTACATTCAAAACGAGAATTCCTACTGGCAGAATAAACCACTGCATTTTACTTTCTCCTTGAAATAGACCTAGCAAACTACAAGTGGTCAGCTTCTCAAAGGGCACACCTAAATATATCCTTATTTTTGGAGATGGAGACAAACCCCCTCGTAGGTGAATCACTGGGAAAAACAACAACAACAAGAACGAGAAAACCCAAACAGGACTTTTTCCCTGACGCACCCAGACAAACAGCAGTCCCAAATGTTGATGCTGAAAGGTGTGATGTGCCGGGCTCTGTTTCCGCGCCTGCCTCAGCAGCCCTGTGCTCGGAGGAGGGCTATAATTAGATTAGCAGCCTGCTCAGCAGCGGTGCCAGCCTGCGAGCCTCAGCGAGCATGTGCTGGATTCTGCATGTGCCTCCCGCTTATTGGCGGCCGGGGTTGCTGCCTGCCGGTTTGATAGGTTTCCCCAGTAATCTTTATGCTGCATTACAGACATAGATACAGAGGTACTGCGTGCATGCAACGGGAGAGGTGCTCAGCTTGTAGCGTAAAAAGAAAGCCCACAGATGAAAGGCACCGGTCTTTGTTGCAAGGCATCAGTACTTAAGGACTGCTAGCTGGGAGCAGAGAGGTCAGTGAAGGAGTTTTACTTGGTGGTAATTACTTTCAGGTCTTTATCTCTCCGGTAAAACAGTCGTGCATGAAATGAATACTGTTAATCATGTCATCTGTTTAATTTGATCTTGCTTTCATTAATATCATGTATACTCCGGTGGGAGAGCCATCAGATTGCAAAACATATCATTAGAGTGGGTTCAGTTCAAAAATAGAGTGTATTTATACAAGAATATTGCTTTCATTTGAAATTTTGAGCCTGTGCATGGGAGTGATTTTACTGGTTGCCTTTTGTTATGCTAATGGCAATATTTCTTTTATTGGAATGTTTTCTGCCGAGCAATTGAATTAGAGCATTTGTAACTTTTGGCATATGAAGATAAATCTGTAAATAGTGATTAATTTAAAGAATAATTTTGTGAAGTATTCTTTAATATGATTATAGCAATAACTATCTTGATGGTTCTCTTGCAAAAAGGTAGAGAGATGAGGAGTAATATGCTATTGTTCTTTCAACAAAGATGCTGGAGCCTTCATGTTTGGGTGGATTCTTTGTTTCATCTACTGGGTTTTATTTTAAGTGGCTTTCAAAATGAAACTAAAGCTATTCAGCCTGGTAGATTTCAATATATCCTTTGCCTGCACATGCATGTATTTTATACGTATTTATTGTTCTCAAAGGCTGAATTTTGGCCCAAAGCCTTGTTTATTGTGAGAACTGCCTTCAGCAGTAGAAACAAGATATATATAAGCCAATCCTTTAATCTGTGATTCTGAGACTATTACAATATTCATCATAGCGTCATACTCATTTAAGTTCTTTTCATACTTGACCTATGCATCAATTGATCACAACTTTTCCTATAAAAAGCATGCATATTTAATGAGAACATTCTACAGTGAAAGCTGTTCAGAACAAAAGGAAGCAAGCATAAAGTATTAAAAAAAAGTCTCATAATGTAGTTATGACTCATTTGATGAGTTTTGAATATTAACGCTGACTGGTGAGACTTCAGAGTTAATGCCCTTGTCTGTGTCAGACTCCAGAGCCCATATGAACTTGTATATTAAGTCACCAGTCATCTGGCTGGCTGGCTGCCACCATGCGTCCGAGGTACGAGTAGATTGTCTCAGCCAGGATCAGAAAGGTGTTAGGAACAGGAGCTATTTTGGTGTTAGTCTTATTCTTCCCTCTGCACTTACCCTTGAAGAGGTTTTTTCTATTGTATAAACCGAAGCAAAATTTAGGTTGTTCCCTTTTAAAGTATGTGGTGTGAAACTGTGTTACCTTCTGAGTGGATACCCTTAAATGTGAGCTTTTATTCAGTTATCAACTTTACGTAGCAATGGGTACAAGAAAGACACATCCTTTATTATTTGTGATTGTATATTCAAACAGAAGAGTATTTGGGAGGTTTAATCACAGCTGGTACATAACAGTTTGTTTGAAGTTTTGCTGTTGACTAAAACAGTTAACTTGGTATATATTTTAGTCAAGAGCAAGTTTTTTTCCATATTCCAGGAGTTGTTTTTGAAGTTGTTTTCTTTTAGGTAGACTTGGAAAATGTCATTTTTGCATTGTGACAGTTAAGCCTGGACAGGGAGGACTCCAGATGTGAAGGCATGTTGTTCTCGAGCTGTTTCATATCCCCTCATTGCCCCAAGTTACCAACCAGAAGTGTTTTAAAGATGCTCTAAGCTGATTTATGCCTCCTGCCTTTTTTAACAGAGGCTCACATTAAGTAATTTATCTGTGTTTTTATAACCTTTGCAACAGCATCCCATGAAGCAGTAATTGAAATCAATGTTAGTAACAATGAAATGTAGAAGGTAATATCCTCAGCTGAATCACATGTTTACCATATCCAGACAGTGGGTTTTCAAGAGAGGAGAGGCTGATATTTTCTACTCCATGTATTAGGCTATTCTTATTTGTAAGCAACACAAAGTATGTCTGGAAAAATGCTGTAAAAGTTGATGGTGGATACAGGTAATACCACCACCCACTGGAAATGAAATGCTGCACTAGCAGCTATTCAGGCGTGGATGTCTCTGCCTCCAGAAAAAGCTGTGATGATCGTTGTAAGCATCACAAGAAAACATGACTGTAGTGAAATAAGAACTGGTGACATTGTAATTTAACTTGCAATATCTTAAGAGTAAGGAACATGCTACTTTGTTATTGCTTCATTTTGTTACAACCTTACTTTTCTTCTTAGTAAACTAAGAAAACAAATTGAAGCAACAGTTTGTGTGAATTACTCTCTACAAAGTTGACATCCTTTTTGCTATAAGCATATTTTAACTATAACCACTGTATTGCTCCAGGAAATTTAACACACTTCAGATTATTATCAATGAGATTTTGTATTCAAGCTTTGTCAATGAGTTTCTTGATGTAGAAGTTTTTAATTACTCTTTTGTTAGGAGATGTATGCATAGCATATTTGTTATGTGCCTCTGTGAACTGTTCTCATTTCTGATATGTTGCCCTGTAGTTAAATCTCCAAGTCCTTTGTTACGTGAAAAGGAAGACAAAATGTTTCTTTCCCAACAGGAAAGAAATGTATGTATGTGTATATACATATGTATGGTAAATGCACAAAAGTATGTAGTGAAAATCAAGATCTCAAGTGTTTAATTTATATATGTATGTAAATATCTATAAGTACATATATATTTTCTACCATGTAACTCTAACATATGTTTGTGTAAAAAACACTTCCAATGTCATACCAGTATTCTCATCACAATCCAACAGAAATACTCCCGGAAGAGTAATGTTAGAAACAGCAGATTTGGTTGCTGGCTGGGGATGGTATATATGCAGTAAACTGAGTGGCTGTAATAAACAGTGCTGCACTAGCTCTTCTCTATTAAGATATTATGTCTTTTTACTGCTATGCATATAAGTGAATTTTGCATTGCTTAAACCCTTACCAAGTCTAAAGGGGAAAGATGATACTTAAGGTTAATGCATTTTTTTTGTAGCCTGTTAGCAATGAAAGAGATACTCCAGAAAAAGTCGTAGGGATTTAAAGTATTACCATGGTGTTTATTTTGCAGGATTTGTACTTACATGCCTTACAGTTTTTAAGTTGAGCCGCAGCAAGTGATATATGCATAAAGCTTTATATTAGAATGAGAAAAGTGACATTGTGCCCTAAAGCTCCTTTTTGCTTTTCCTCTGTTTTTGGAACCAACTCCAGTTATTACTTTGCTGATGAAATGACTGTCTGCTTAAATGGTTGAGACATTCAATAGCCCATCTCTAAATGCTTATTATAACACTTTGAGAGTTCACAGGAAATCAATAGCCTGTTTTCTGTATTTTGTTGAGTGAAGGTCATTTTATTCTTCAAATCTGAAGACTTTTGGGCTGGGTGGTGTGAAGACATAGGATGAGCCCTCTTGGTGGAGGTTCTGTCTGTGGGCTCAGCACAGCATGCATCAGCTTGGGAAGGCCTTATTGTTGTGACACTCTTCCCACACTGATGCAACAGCACTGTTTAACGGGGTCCAAAATGTGACCATGTTCTTATATGCAGACAGCTGTTGCTCCAGTTCAGGGACATGTGTCCTCCCATGTCCTGGGACTGGGCACAGGAGAGCCAACGGCAGGGAATGTCTGCCCTGCCCTGCCTTCCTCTCCTGCAGGGCTCTGCTTGCCTGGCACGAGTTATCCTGGGGACTAGCCATGTGGATTTAGAAACTGGATGGATGAAATATGTCCAGCTTTGGGCAGCTGAGTGTCAGACATTCTCAATGTTGAGAGTAGGGTTGTGTTTTATAGAGCAGAGAGTGAAAGTGGCTCTTTCTTGCAGTTCTTACAGTGGTATGGTGAATTAAAAGCAAAAAGGATATTAATTTTTTTTACATTTAATCTCCTGTTATGTTTAATTTTAATTGTCCTTAAATGTATTACCTGCAGTATTAAGTGTGACTTGATAAATTAAATGTAGAATACAACCAGCAAATAGTAATCCTGGATACTATTGTCTGTGTAATCCTGGTAATGAGATTCCTGTCTTAACTTCACGTTGTCTTTCATGCTTTCATGGATGTGCTTTGGCCACCTGTAGACACAAATATGTAGACACAAATATTTGCTGCATCTTTCCAGGAAGCACCTGGAGCTTCCAACCCAGATCGTCACTTTGTATATGTGTCATTTTTAAACATTAATTGTCTGTTCCATAACAGATGTTATTTGGGTTTGTGCCCTGTTGTGTAGCAGCCGCACACTTCTGTAGTATATTGGTTTATTAATTGAAACAATATTTATACATTGACGATGATCCCGTGGCCATCCACTAACTTGGCTGCTTATCTCTTGGGTACTGTAGAATAGTTTTACTGTGTCATCCATACCTTCCTGAATAATACAAAAATCCCAATTAATGGCAAAGAAGGTTATTAAATTCTTGCCTTTCTTTTGAGAGAGCTCAGCATTGTGGAAGTTGGTAGACTAAGCCAAAGGTTGTTCTACTTCCCAGTTAGGAAGTCTATAGAAACAATTCTGTAACAAAGTAATTCAGTGTGTCATAGCGCTTGTACAGGTTATTAGTTCAGTTTAACTGGAGAGAAATGTGAATACCTAGATTTGCAGTGGTACGCACATTTTCACAGGCTTGTGAATGTTTGGCTCTTTCATCTATTTAAGGTCCTTTAGAGTCCATGGGTATAAGTGGTTTTTTTAAGGTCTGGGTACTAGTTTTGTATATAATGTTACTGAAGGAGAGATGTTAATACAATGTGGTGTGTTGGCCTATAATACAAAATCATAATATGATACAGTGCCTATGCCAAAATGTTTCCTGCCTGTATAATCTAGGCAGAAAAAGGCTTGAGTGGAAGTGAGAAAGAGAGACAATAAAGATGAATTATCTTTTATGTGACCACAAACTGTGGAGTTGCAAGGTAGACTGAACAGTCTGTGCTTTAGGATTATAAACCATCACTGCAAATGTCTTTACAAAGAGTGAAAAATACAAGATCAGTGTAACTATTCTTGTCTATATAAGCGCTTACAGTACAAACTTCCCAGGGTAAGGATGATTTCCTTCTGTCTCAGTGTCATAATTGTCATTGGGTATTTTGGGCATTGCAGTCATCTGGAAATGAGTGTGCAGATTTGTATTTCTACTGTGCCATTACAACAGCAGTCTAGTCAGAAGATTGGGAACGTGATGAATTATATCCCTTCCTCTTCCATTACTGTTACATCAGCCCTACTGTAATCCATGGTTCTGTGCCATGTGGTGTCCCCTATTTTCCTTTACCATGTTGCGGAGTGCAGAGGTTGCTGTTTTGGCGCCAAGCTCTCCAGGGACTGGGTAAAGCCTGGCAGGGACTGTGCAATTGCTGTAAATTTTCTGTGAAAGACAGGAACCATGGAGGGTGCAGCAGAAGAGGACCTCAGAATGTGATGATGTCATTATCCTCCAGTGTTTTGGTTCTTCTTGTTTCTCTTCACCACAGTTCTCCTCTCTTGCTGCCACCACCTTTCTAAATTTGTCTGCTCCATTTTCCCATTTAAATCTGCTCTTCTTTTTTTCCCACTTTCTCCAATCCCTCTCTCTGCCCTTAAGTTTCTACCCATCATGCAACCTTGGGCTCTTTGACATCTTTGCAGCCACCTCCTCCTTTTTGGGAGATGAATATCTGTGCTGGTTTCAGCTGGGGTAGCTGAATTTCTTCCCAGTGGCTGTATGGGGCTGAGTTTTGGATTTGTGCTTGACGCAGTGATGATAATACAGAGATGTTTTGTTGTTGCTGAGCAGGGCTTGCACAGAGCCAAGGACTTCTCTGCTTTTTGGGCTGCCACGCTGGTGAGGAGGCTGGGGGTGCATGGGAGGGTGGGAGGAGACACAGCTGGGACAGGTGACCCCAACTGACCAAAGGGATATTCCAGAGCATGTGACATCATGTTCAGTGTATAAAGTGTGGGGAAGAAGGAGGAAGGGTGATGTTTGGAGTTGATGGCATTTGTCTTCCCAAGTCACTGTTACAGGTGATGGGGCCCTGCTCTCCAGGAGTTGGCTGAACACCTGCCTGCCTATGGGAAGCAGCAAATTCCTGGTTTT
Organism: Pachycephala philippinensis; assembly: GCA_013397055.1. Lineage (NCBI taxonomy): Eukaryota > Metazoa > Chordata > Aves > Passeriformes > Pachycephala > Pachycephala philippinensis. Next base: position 832,305 of record VWZT01009485.1, on the reverse strand, counting down.
GTTCTCCCTATTTACCTGTCCTTGTCTCTACCCATAAGTTTTCTAACTTTTACCCTTCCCATTCTCTCCCTGATCCTGCTGGTTGGGGAAGTGAGCAAGTTGTGGGTCTTGGCTGCTGACTGGAGTTAAACCACAACGATGTCCAAAAATATTGTTTATGCAGAGGTGCCCAAGGATGGCACACAGGTGAAGTATATAAGTTCTCCTACCAAAGATGCTTGATTTTTAAAGTTATTATGTATTTGTTGGAGCAAGATGTCCTTGACTCCTGTTTGGAAAGCTCATTCTGACAAATACAAATTGTGCCCCTGACCTTTTCAAGTCTGACATATCTGCTTTTTTTCCTCTCAGCCGGTTACCTCTTTACTGAGAGCAAGCATCTCCGTTCATCTTCCTGTCATCTCTAGATCAGGCCTTTCTCGAGTGATTTATGAGCTTTGCTGACCACTTTCTGCAAACAGAGCTCCTTTCCATTATGCCTTTATACAGGTACCGCCCACCAGCTGTGTTTCTGTAAGAGCTTGACCCAAGGAGCTGCTTCTGCTCCTTCTGCTCTTCGAAGGTGTCTCAGACAGTTGTGGCATGTTACTGACCTGAATTTTGACAGCTTCACTGGTGCCTTGAGGGCTCCAAGATGTGTGGGTACTTAACTGCCTTAAAGTCACATTTATTTTGGTCTTCATCTTTTGCTGGCACTTGGCACATTTGCTGCACTGGGTACCTAAAGGATCCTGCCACAGGCTGTCCACTGGGAGGAGGTTTTTCAGACTGCCTTCACTAACTCCTTACAGAAAAACAGCCAAGCAGATTATGCTTCTATCCTGTGCTAAAGTATACAGGATTTTAGTTCTTCAACTGTAGTGTGACTTGATGAGGACTATGGTATGTGTAGAAAAACTGGGATGCTTCTTTACTATCAACTCTGATTTTGAGCTCTCTTTAGAGACAAGTTTTTGCAAGTGTTTTCTCTTTCCTTATGCTGCAAAACAACTTACTGTTTCATATTTTTTTTCAATATGAAATACTGGAGCCTAAATTTGCAACTCTGAAGCCTAAATTTACAACAAAAGCATGTCTGTAACTAACTCTTAAAACATCCATTCTTAGAAGATATTACAGATACTGAATCCATCTGGTGTTGAATTACCATTGATTTTTTATATTTACTCTTACTTCTGGCTTTGTGGAACATAGTCCTGGAAGCATTAGGATCCTACATAGAGCTTCCCCCCCCCCCCCCCCCCCCCCCCCCCTCCCCCCCCCCCCCCCCCCCCCCACTAGAATTAATTATGGAATTATCAGTATATATAAATACCTGAGCTGGGGGGAGTAAAGAACATGGAGCTGTCTCGGTGGTGTCCCATGGCAGGACAGGAGGCAACGGGCACAAACTAAAATACAGGCAATTCCATTTAAATGTAAGCAAATGCTTTTACTGTGAGGATGGTCAAACACTGGCAAAGGTTGCCCTGAGAAGTTGTGAAATCTTCATCCTTGGAGATTTTCAGAACCCAACTGAGATGTGGTCCTGGGCAACCTGCTGTAGGTGGCCCTGCTGTCAGCAAAGGCTTGGACTAGACTGGCTCCAGAGGTGCCTTCCAGCCTCAGCTGTTCTGTAGTTCTGTTACTCAAAGTCTCCAAACAGCAGACCAAGCAGGCCTTGCAACTCTAGGCATGTTATTTTTTTATATATGAATTCTGCTATCCAAATAGTTAACATTTTATACCTGGGTATACCCTAGGTGTGAGTGTACCCATGTATAGGTATGTATATACCTACCTATTTCTGTCTCCACTGTAAGCATACTTGAAAACTAGGACAAGCTGGAGAATATCAGAGATGGAAAAAGGAGGAGTAGAATGTTTTTTATATATATATTTTAAATATCCTGATGCCGTTTCATACAGGCCACACATGCTTTATGCAGCCATCGAGGGTTTTTTTCTTTTCACATAAATATGCTACATCTCTATAGTAAAACAAATGCTGGATAAAATTGCTTTAAAGAAAGCTTTATTTTTATTAGATGATTTCTCTTGGGCACTGCTTAAATATAATTGCATATTTGTTCTGATGCACATTGTGTGTAAGTGGGCACAAATCATCCAGGAGGAGATCTGGAGGAGAGAAAGCAGAGAGCAAAAGGCTCTGGGTCAGAAGAGGGAGGTTCACTCGCAGCTGGACTCCTCTTTCTCTAAAAGGTAGCTCCAAATTAAGCAGTAAACACAGAAAAACTGGCCTGAGTTTCTGTATCTATATAGAGTACTCAATAGTTTGGATTTTTTCAAATACTTTTTGGAGTCCTTCTTGGGCATAATTACGGCTTTGCTGGTATTCAGCCCTATTTCTGCAGCCCACAGCTGTTTCTGTCTGTCTTATGGTGTTTGAAAACTCGAAAGCTGGACAAGGCTGACTGCTAAAATTACATAGAGTCTCTTGGTGTATAGGTGATCCTCGGGGGTAGTGTTGGAGGAAGCTGTCTCCGAGCATCCTTTGTAGCATGAATTGGATACTTCGTGGGGAAAAGGGGACACTTGCACCATTCTTCATCACGTCCCTTCAAAGCCATGAATCTTGCCTTATAGCATTAACACATTTTCTTTCTCCTTTTCAACCCACGTTAATGTCAATTTGCCCCTTTTTTAAATGATGACCATCATTAGTATTATGTTGTTTGGGGCTGAAGAGATTTTCTTTGGTAATATCTTGGCCAAGATAAGTGACAGAGCATTCAGACTTGAGGTTTTGTATATAAAGTTGAAAAAACCATTATCTTTGTTCCCATAAGCATTTGGATTTTTATTTGTTTAAGTAAATAGTGGTGCCATGTTCTCTCTTCTGATGCTTCATTGTCAAATATGGTGTGAGGTTTAGTTTTTCCTGTTTGTTCATAGGTCTTGAAATAACTTCTTAAAAATGCACTTGCAAAAATAACAACAGTAATAATAAAATCTGTTTTGGAGATGAAAGAAACCAATCTCTGGTTCTGAGAGCTTGCTTAGTTCCATGCTTAACACACCGGCTTCAATCACAGCCACTAAGAAGTTCGGAACTCTTTTTTGCTGTTGAATTTTCCAAAATGAATCTGATAAACCCTTTAATCCTTATGAACTGTACCATTCATTTTAATTTAGCAGTTATGCCTTTTACTCCTGAATAGATTGCTTTCTTGGGTCAATGCAGTTGTCTTCTGAAAATCATTTAGAGGTATCCACTGGTAGTGAATTTGTCTTGTCAGGTATCACAAACATGCAGGAAGAATGAATGGGTTTGCACTGACAGCTTCAGTCTCCCTTCCCTGCTCTTCTTTACCTCCTTGCCTGTGCGTTTTTAATCATCCCTTCCTTTCTCTGTCCCCCAGCCCTTTTTCTTCCCAAATCTGTAATGCTGATGTTTGCTGTGATTTTCAATTTCAAGAACTGATAGGCCATCTGAAGCAAGAAGAAAACGTCCTGTTCATATTTTAAAGTGTGAAACTTGCTTTTCATTTCCTTTTCATGGTATATCTGGAAGTGTTCAAATGTTTGGTGTGACATTCTTCAGTAAAAGTGGGACCTGCCTGTAATTGAAGCTGCCCTGCAAGTCAGAGGTCGGCTCGGCGCTGCCAGCAGTGAGCGAGCACAGGCTGTCAGCAGTGTGACTGTCACTTTCTTGCATGGTTCTGCCCTTCCAAACTCCACAGGGAAGAGACAATGGAATTGTCAGAAGAAGTTCCTGCTCAGCTACTTGGAGTATTGACGTGGTGTTCCCCAAAGAAGAGTTTACTCGGAATTTACTGGGTTTTCTTTAGGAACGTGATATCAGACCTTCAAAATGGGGTATAGCAATAGCGCCTTCAACGTGTACCAGGGTGTGAGTTTCCTGCTTTTCCTCACAGCTGGAAAGGAGTTTTCATTAAGTGTGAAGGTGTTGGATGAGCTCCTTTTTTAGGATGTTTCTTCCTGAAGCCTGCCAATTGGAGAATCATGTCACACCAAGCCCAGTGGTGATGAAACAACTACAAGTTCCACAAAGGTAGGCTTGCACCAGGGGCTTTTGTGCAGAGCACTGTGACAGAGGTGTAACTTTTTGAGATCATTGCAATAGCTTGAGATCATTGCAATGTTTGGTTTCTTTCAGCCAGAGGCACCAATCAAAACATTACTCTGTACCTTGCACTATTGAATCAGTGCCCTTGCTCTGCTACAGAAAAATTGGGAAGCTCTGAGTGTTTTTGTAAAGAGGAGAGAAACCCATCTATGGTGATGCCTTTGGGGACTCCATTTGAGTTTTGTCTTAAAAATGAAACTGTTTATTGCATTTAGAAAATAAGTTGCTAAGACTAAGAAACAGGTGGATGAGGTTAATTTTTACTACTGGTTTATTTCAATTTTTTACACTTGTGGGAGAAGTCAGGTGGCCCAGTTATGAATGCAGAACTGATACAGCCTCAAAAAAAGTAATTGCATTTTTCCTTCTCAGAGAGAAAAACCATACTAAGTGTAATTCTGTTTCAGTCCCCATTGTATCTAGCATGATTTTAGCATAGTTTTGGAATCCAGGGGGATTTCCTTATTTCGCGTGAGCTGTCACCTGAGGTGATTTGTACTTCTTTAAATGTACTCTCCCTTGAAACTTAAGTCCTTAAATAGTCTGCATAAGGTTTGAATGCTTGTGTTGCCTTTGGTATAGTTAGATAAAACTTTTTTTTGTGTATAGATGTGGGGTTTGTCTGTATGATTTTTAAATACATGAAAACAGGGTTATCATTAATCTCTCTTCTTAGTTGTCCTCTGCTCAGCTAGAATCTTTAATTTGCTTTCAGAGCCTTTTAAACCCCTGAAGTGTCCCAATATTTCTTATTGATAAAGGTCACTTAATTTGTGTAGGAAGTGCAATTTCTGTCAAGTTAATCTACTGAGAGCCCTGTGCCTTAAGGAGCCTTTATAATGATCTTTCCAGACAAAGTAGCACTTACACCACTTCCATAATTTCTCCATAAGGTAAAAATTCTTCAATCCACTTGAATGAGAGGGGTTTTTTTTTCATCCTCTCTTAAACATGTTAATCTTTTATAATAATGAAAAATGGAGATATAAACAAAAGCAGTCATCACCACATACCATAGCAGTGGAATAAAAACTGACAAGTCCTTCCTGCCCCTATTTTATTTCTTGCAAGGTCCTTGCAAGCGGGGAAAGCCCATATCTTGAAGATTTTCCCAGTGTAGCATGTCTGAGATGCAGGCTTTTCTATCTGCCCATGCTGTGAGATCTGCCATCCGTGTGTCTCATCCTACTACTGAAGTACTGTGTTGTCACTTTTCAAGCCTGGATGAAAGCAGCCTTGTCCCACTTACATCAATTCTGAATATTGCTTGAAAGAGCATTTCCCAAAGCCTGTGGCTTTGATCATATCACCTGTCCTTACATCTTTTGTTGGTTCCTTCTTCCCTGTTGTACCCTATATTGAAACTCTTGATAAGATATCCTAACATTATCTGTCATCTCCCATGTATTACCAAAATTTTTGGTTTCTTGTCTCCATAATGCCATCCTATGTCACCTCGTTGTTACACTTTCTAACACTAAGCTTTGTGCTTTGTTTTACATCCTTTCCACCTGGGAAGAGCTAATACTGTTTAAATAATTCAGTGTGCTCCACTGTGTTACGGTCTTCTTTTAATTTACCTGGGATCACCAGGCAATCTTGCAAAATGAGTATTAGTAACATTTCAATTAAGACCTAGAAAAAGATCTTTTCAGAAGGACCCGTGTTTGTGTTTGTAACAGTGCATCTGCAGAATCATATCTGCTGGGAAGACTTTTCTGTGCAGATGATAGGCAAAGGCTTGTAATGCAATAGAAACTTGCTGTGGTGTCACTGATTACAGAGAACAAGTCTAGTCTAGTGGCATTTCTAGATGAATGGATTTGTGTGCAATGAGAAATACCATCAGTTATAAAACCAAATTGTCCTGGGAAGGAAGATAAAGTATAACATTAGTACAAGATAAAGGAAATCTTAAAGAATAATGAAATAAAATACAACTTGTTATGGAGCTGTTTGGTATGGAAGGTACTAAATAAACTCAGTATGTGTTTTCTGGAGCTTCCCGAAATGATCTGTGGAGGTCTGGTGGCTGTGGGAACAAAAGGAGTCCATGTCATTTTGGAAGACTTGAGCATTGCATTGTGACCCGGCAGAGGGGATGCAATCTGCCTTCAAGAGCCAGGAATTGCAATAATTATTGAACTTCTCTTCTGCTTGATGCCTTAGGTTTTAACTTTTATATTTTTCAAATTCTCTATTCCTAGTGTGTAACTCTGAAGTGTCCTGTAGCCTGTGAGCTGCTGTTCTCTCATGCTAAGACAGACATAACGAAGCCTCTCCAGGTTTTGTCTCCAAGGACATCCAGACTGTCCCAGGCCCAAAATGTGTAAACCAGCATCTTGAGAAGAGGGGCAAGCTGAGGGGAAATTACATCATTAACTAAAGTTTAATTGGTGAATTTATGCTGATATGCAAATGGACCAAACCTATAAAAGTGTGAAGAACTCGTGACTCGTCGTCCATCTTGGGTGTAGCCTTTGGCCTGCCCAGGGTGTACCTTTGAAGGCCCTTCAAATAAATATCCACCTTTATTCCCTTACTCCTGTCTAGTCTCTGTTTCTAGGTTGCCCTCTTTAGGCACCACACTGAATGCTTTTCTTCGTGTACAAAACGGGTGACATGGTCCAGTCCATGGTTCCAAGCATTAATTGAGTAACTCTGTTTAATACTGTTCTGGAAAACCAGAGGGGGTTTTATTGTTGTCCTTTCAGGTTTGGTGGTGGGGTTTTTTAAGAGATGCCTGAAAGTCTTAAGGCCAGTTTTGTTTGCCAGGTTATTCAAAACAGTGCTGCATGCACTGGCTCCCAGTGGAGGCCATTGGCAATGCTGCTCTTAGGTCACTGTGTTAACAAAAAGAGAACAACAACCAAAGGAAAAAGGAAAAAACACCCACCACCAAACCTATTTATTGAGGCCTTTATTTCCAGTGTTCACATAAAAACACTTGGGAGTGCAGAGCTGTTAAAATCACTGGGGCACTGTTGAAAGAAGTCAAAAAACTTCTGAACATTGACTGCTACTAGATATTTAGGAGAGATTTGCAAACAGTGCCTTTCTTAAGAATTAAGAAAATATTATTTGTTTTTGTTATACTAAGAATTACAAGCATAAAGAATATAACAGGTCCACTTGGTACCACCATACTTTCATAAATGGAAGTCACTGGTGATAACTTAGGGCACATAAGTTTTGAAAAAGTACTGGGTACTAGTTTAAAGGATGGAGAGAACAGACTAAAATTAAGGAATTTCCTGGTTTAAGGATTGAAGTAAGTACAGGAAACAAGATGCACCTTGAAATTCAAATGGACTCTGAGCCTTTCTCTGTCTTAGAAATATGGTGGCCTATTTCTTCTGGATTTATGACAGGGGCAATATTTTAAAGTTATTTTAGTGTAAAGGGTGACACATGAGAGAAGTTCACAATTGCCATTACGGATCACAGAAAATGCACAAAACCACTGGGGCTGGGCAGTTCCCAGCTCTGGCCAGGACTGCAGTGGGGGAAGCTGGAACAGGCAGGGGTTCCTGAATGGCCCCTGCAGCCCCTCACCCTGGGACAGCTCACCTCAAGGGTGGAATCCCTTTGAGCTAAGCCAATCCTGTTGCCGCAGTGCCATTGGTGAAGAGAAATGGCCAGGTGTGGCTATGGCTTCTCCAGCCAGCTTGGGTAATGGAGGTGGTCCTCCTCTGCCAGCTGTGGAAGAGAAAGGATACGTGGCTTTTATGTGGCTGCAGTTTGTTGGCTGTGTTGCTGGACTTGGAAGGCTGTTTCTGAACCTAACTCCTATACTGGTTATAAATGGTTTAATTTCCAGCATAAATTTTTAATTACCGCTATTTTCTGTACTGATAACTTCGAACTTGTTGCACTGCAGTGTGGTGTGTTTTTTTTTTTTCCGCTCCATATGTACTCTTCTGTGGAGTGAAGCATCTGTAAAAAAGGAAATATTTCTCCAGCATAGCTCCCTTGTATCGGCCTTTCAGGTTTATATGGATTGTATGCATCTAGTGGCAGTTCACAGAAGAGTGGTGGAAGAATCCTCATTCCACATCAAAATCTGTGTATACTCACATACACGTATCTATATCTATCTATCTATCTATATATAAAGTTTTAAAATCTGAAAACATTTGGCATGACAATGGGGTATGATCACAAAGGCCAACAGTTTTGTGCAATTTGGCCAGTGCTTCCCACCGAAACTGATAACAGGTGTGGGAATTGCCTGTAATGGTCACCTTGCATGGCTTGGGAAGAAACCTGGTCTCTACCACACGAGGGCAAGTTCAGGGACAGCTTTTCAATCTCAATTGCTTTTCAGGCAGTCGTGGTTTGTATGTGTGTGGTAACTGAGGAAAGGGTGTAGCCGGCATCTGCGCAATTAAAAATGATCTTTGCACATGGGTGCTTTGCTGTGCCTCTCTGTGCTTCTGGGGGGTTTGGAATGGGTGAGAAAGCAGCAGCTGGAAGCAGGTTTCAAAGATGAGGAGGGACATGCTGCTATTGGGGCTGGGGCCATCCTGAGGCTGAGCTGGTGTATTCCTCATGTACCTGTCGGCATGTTGAGAGGTGGGTGTGCCAGTCCATTGACTGAAATCTCTTAAGGTTTGGTAGTGGTTGCTAAGCAACTGCAAAACACTTCAAAATGGGATTTTGTTCCTTACCCACTGTCTCGGTTTGAGACACCCACAGACTGTTTTTGCAGCAGGTAGAGGAGAGGCGGATGAGGAGCACTGTGGGGTGGCTGCCCAGAAGCACCTCTCCTTCCTTTCACACGTCGCTGCCAAGGTGATGGAGAAAGGCCCAGGCTTGTACTGTGCTCCCCTTGCAAATTCACAGCTCTTTCACACTGTCACAGCAATTTCTTTTTTTTTGCATGTACATAAATATTGCTCTGGACAAGAGAAGATGCTGTATTTTAAACATTCCTCTGACAAACAGTGAAATTTTCCAGTAAAACTTTGATGTTTTAAGGAAGACCATCAGTTGTGCAGGAAAGGGACATAACATGAGAGGTCTGCTAATGACAATCCACAAGTGCTCTCCACCCTCAAAGGACAGGTACGCTCTCAGCGTGGTCATCAACAAAAATAACTAATTTTTGCACCACCCCATCAGTTCACATACTATAAAAACAACCAGGTGTGTGAATTGTTTTAGCAGTTGGCATCCCATCTCTTAAGTCATAAGTTCTGCAGTTGGTACTTCAAATTATTTCCTATAAATGATGTCTTACATGTAAGGATTATGTTCAAGTGATTGCAGCTTGAAATTGGCTGGTGTCTCATGCATTTTTATCACTAAAATACAATGTCCTTGTTGGCAGTAGGTTAGTTTTGGTATTTGATTTGTTTTCAAGCACCTTACTTTTACAAGTCATGTATTGTTTTTTGGCAGAAAGGCAGCTGCTTGGCATTCAGAGCCACTAGTTTGCAGTAACAGTTGTTGGTTCTGGTCCTTATTGGTTTTTCTTTCCAATTAAGATGCAGCTGTTATGACTTCTGGAGTGAGGGAGGATTATTTTAGCTAATGATGTAAATTGGAAAATCCTAAAGTAAGGATCTGTCCTTCAAAACAGCTAGGAAAAGACTAGGTTGTGAGACCTCAGTGTTTAGTGAGAAGTACCCCGGGCTGTGATTTTTGCAACAAACTGCGTAAAAAGATCTGGTATTTCTTTTCTCATGTAAATGGAAGGGAATTAATGATTCGGAGAAGATTATCCTAAAGGATTTTTCACACTGCATCTTTTACAACATAATAGGGGAACGTACAATTGCTAATGCCTTTGAACTTGGTTTTCTTGTGACATTTGGAGCACTTGCAGATATAGGGCTTTTATACTTTTTAGGGAGTAAAAGAAGATTGTGGTATTTTTAACATTTTTGCTCAGGTATGTGTTCAGTGCTGTATGTGAAAAACCCCTGAGCCACCTTTTGTTTTAGTTATAGCCTAAAAGCTGTAATCAGCAGAAGAGGAAGCCACACACAAATCATTGCAGTGTATTGCAGACTGGACAGTTCTGTTAAACCAGCCATTTAAAGTTAGAAAGTCAAGCAGGCTGAAGGTGGACAATGATTTGAGCTTTATGTGTAATTTCTCTTTGGCGGCTCATTCATGCATGTGTGTTTTTTGAAAAGATTGTGGTATACTCTTTCCCCAAACTCCACCCATACAGCAGAAAGTCACTCATACCTAAATGAGTTCATCCACATTGGAAATCACATGAGTTAAACTGTTGCACCATATATACATACATAGAGAATGTGTGTGTGTGTGTGTAGGTACATGTATATATTCCACTACACACACATTGTATAGTATATTTTGACTGTTGTTCTCCTTTCTATCTTCCAGATGTGATTTTTTGGAAAGCTAGGGGTGGAGTGGGATGGGAATCCCAGGGTACTCTCCCCTTTACTGTTGTTTTGTGTGGCAAAGGAAGACAAGGAGCAATTTTGGGCTCATATAAGTCTTTTTGGAAGGATTTGCATAGTGTCTTTGGACACTGTTTCTTCTTTTTCCTCCAGCTTTCTGAAAGGAATATAAATTATAATAACTGGTTTCAGTAGATTAATCAAATATGCTTAGGCATTACCTCTCAACTATAAATGGCACTATCATCTAGAAGAATAAAAACTAGTCAGCCAGACCAAAAGTAGAGAAGTTGGGTATTTGACATATTCTCACACTAATAAAGGGAGCAAACATTGTTGTTAATTTTCATAACAAAAGTACTTCTAACTTTACAAATCATTGAACTGAGAGATCAACTTAGAATGTCAGTGCTATTGGCAAGTGATATTGTAAACCAATATGTCAAGCTCTTATTGATACAACCATAAACCAATGACTTTTATTTTCCTCTTTTATTTTGACACAGAGTCAGAAATAAGTTCATATAATCTCAATATTTTTTTAATTTTTCTTTTTATAAACAGCAAGACCACAAGAACGCCCCAAAGAGGTTGTTACAGCAGGCTTGTGATACAAAAAAATTAGATACTATCTTTTAATAGAAAAAAAACAAGTCTTCAAGATTTTAATTCAAATACTTGATGCTGTTTGAATAAAGATCATTGCATGAAAACTTGCTGGGGGGATGTGGCTCCTTGTCCATGTGGGATCCTGTAGCAGCCCTTGTACAAAGGTGCTGGTTGGTGAGGGTTGGCTCTACTGAGAGCATTTATTCTCGGGGTGATGGTTTCTTTTGGAGATACAAAGAAACTCATGTTTTTAACAAATTTATGTGAATGTAGGACAGATACTCTGGTCTGTGTGGATGTGATGACTGTGAAGATGATGTCTTTTGAATACTGAACTTTATATGAGAATGTTTTTAACTTGAGTATTCTCAGTTTGAAGATTGTCTGATCAAGGATGGCAGGTTGACTTTTAGGGCATCCAGTGCCATTTAACATGCCCCAGGGTATCAGAGACAGCATGTTGGGCTGGATCCTGGTGTGTCAGAAGCTCTGACAGTGAGGCATCTCTGTGTTTTAACTAATGTTGTGACAAGTAAAAAATGTCTTCTGTTTGTGAGCAGTCTGCAAAAGTAAAACTAGAGATGGGGTGTAAAACTTTGTATGTCTGGGAACTGAAACAACAGCTACCCTTAGCAAGTCCTAAGAACTGCTTTGTGCTGGTGGTGGTGATTCTATTTCTGTTTGTTATTCCTGCATGATAAACAAAACAAATTCTTAATAATATTTTTAGAAAGGTGTAGGAATAGTAAAAATAATCATAAATAGTTAAAAGAACCAAATAGAAACAAAGGAAAACGCCCGATAAACCCCCAACCGCCCAAAACTGAAAAAACAAGAGTTTTTATAACTTGCTTGGTCACTAAGTTGATTATAGTGGCTGTATAAAAAGTGGTCCATTTTGGTAGTACATTATGTTACCATGGTAACATTGACATGCTAATTTAGAAACCCTTCAGGCTAGCTTTGAGAGCACGAACATTGCACTAGTATACCAAAACATGAAAAGACTTATTGTAAAAGTAACTGCTAAATGTTTAGGATGAGCCCTCTAGATACATGTGGACTTTCCCCCCACACCCCCCCGCCAAAATTCCCATTTGGATCCACATTTGCTTATACTCTTAAAAATATCTGAAGCAGATTCATCTTAATGGTCGCACAGTGTTTCTTATTATATCCTTTTGTTTTCTTCCTGGAATTGGACCTTGGGGTCCCGTGGTGAAGGCCGTGCTGGGTGCAGCTGCTTAGTCCCCCAGCTACAGGGGGCTGTTATTAGGGGTACGTGCTTCCTTCTCCTGGTATGTGGACTGTAAATTGCACTTCGAGTCCTGGATGTTAACAGGTCCTGCCTCCTCTTACTTGTGTGTGGTCACAGATTTTTTCCAGTGGCATTGAATTGTGTCAGCTGGACTGGTGAGTTTACTGGCATTTAATTTCTGCATATTTGAAAAAAGATGGTTCTGTTGAAGTGCTGTGTAACTAGTACAACGATACTCAATTTACAAACAACTGAAAAAAGTTGCCAGCAGTAGGGAGCATGCCTGTTACACTTCCTGTCATGGGTAGAGAAATTTGTAGGCTCAATTCCTTGAACCTGTTCTCATAACACCCTCAAAGGCTGCCATGAGCCCTTGTTTCTGGCTGAGGTTGCCAAAAACTGGAGTTGTGTGGGATTAGCAAGGCCTGTACATTCCTGGGGTGCTGCGAAATTATGGCCTTTTTCATTACAGGGGATTTTTGGCAACAATTCTTCACTCACAGTAGAAAATACCATGTTTTTTCTGTTTCATATCAATATATACATGCACACAACTGGCTTTGTCACCTGTTTACCTAACTCAGTTAAGTTAAGCAAAACCAATCTTAGCATGGGAAATAAGCATTATTTATTAGGTCCTCTTTGAACTGATTCTGTAGTCTAACTAAAGAAGACTTTTGCCTGAAAATAAGTGACAAAAAGATTGGAATATCAAGAAATAAAGTTAAAACAGAGTTGACTGAACAGTAACCTCCTTTACCAGCTCTGCTTTGTAGCAACTTGGTTTACTTCTTGTTTCATGATAACTTCTCAAATCCTTTTTTGGGAGCGGAGGTAGGTTTTAATCTTAACTTTCAAGTGGTACTAAATTGACAGATCTGGAAATCAACAGGTAGGATTAGGTTGTAACACCAGCTTGGGCAAAATGAGGATGTTCTAGATTCTGAGCTTTTATTTAAAAAAAAAAGAGAAAAAGTAAAAGCCATTTTGAGCCCTTCTGGTCACAGGGATTACTGTTAAATCTGCGAGCAGAATGCAGCTGACAGATGCTCAGGTGTCTCTGTGCTACAGAGATGGTTCATGTGCCAAAGAGTGGTTCATACCAGCTTTTAGGGTGTTGACTCCAAAGCAGAACAACTTCAGCCTGTGTCTGAGGGCTGCTGTATCTTCTCATCTGAACATGAAATGAGTGTTCCTGTGTGCAGGGCTCCTCTGCAGCTCGAGGGGAGAAACACCCCAAACCAAAACAAGATGGTGCTGCATTCGTGCCAGGATTTCAAGCTTTCCCATCATGATTAATGCTGTGCAGGTATGAATTTATAAGGAGTAACCAGTGCTGTGAACAGGACATGTCACATGCATTAACTAAAAGTAGTTAAAATTAAGATTTTTAAAGAAAAACTGAACAAAGCTAAAGGAAATCCTACATGTTTATCACAATTATAAATGCACTCGCAATTGAGCCAGGCTACGAATCATGCTTTTCCTCCCTGTCTTCCCTACCTCCTTTTGAGGAGATGACATTATTTTTATCCTGGATCAATTCTTTATCTTGATTTTGCTGCCCCCCTACAAGCAGTTGCACCAGTGTAACCCAAGGGTTTTTCAGAGGAGAGAGAAAGGTCCTGCTGCCACACGAGAGGCAGGCAAAGCCGTGTTCCCAGTGGAGTACAGATCCCAGCAGCCTTATTCAATTGCAGAGGGTGCCTGCAGCTACCCGTCCTCATTACCAAGTGTCATCTCTTGGCAGCCTGACCCTGCCCAGACACACAGTCTTCAGCGTCCTGGTGATGTGCTGCTGGGCCAAAATGGCCTCATTTTGGGTCAGAGAGGTAACTTAACAGTGCTGGAATGGTACCTAAGGAAGCTGGTCTCAGACTGGGATGGGCTCCTGACCAGATCTTGGGGTGAGGTTGGGGCACACATCCATGGGACCCTTCCAGGGACACTGATGCTGGATGTAGCACAGAGAGGAGCACTGCTGGGGATGGAATGGGCAGGAATCCAGCCTCCTCTCATCAGTATGGGTAAAGGTGGACCATGTCTCAGGGCTGAGTTTCCACGCTGGGTGGAGAGTGGAAGCTGGAGCTGCTGGGACCACAGCTGTGTGTTCCATCCTGGCTCTGCTCCCCCCTCCCCTGCAGCTTCCTGGCCCAGCCACAGGCCATGGCGTGGGGAGCGCGTGGCAGCTCGTGCTGCTGAGTTATCCCAGCTGTGCTTCAGCTGCTCCCTCTCCCCTGCAAGAGTAAATAAATATTTAGAGTTTGAATTACATTACCTAGCAAGAACAATTTCCTTTTTTCATGTTCATTGCTCCTTATAGCTCAGTAGCAGCAGCAATGACATTGGGGAATTACCTAGAGATAAAAAAAAAATTGTAGGTCTATCTGGATTTACCTACCAAAAATGCATTTTGACAACAGTTAGTTTAAGAATTTGTGTCCTGCCTGAGCACCCTGTTTAGTTTGTTCGGTTCCATATCCCTTTGCTACTCAGTGTTTTTTCTGGATGTCTGAGAGGCTTTTCTCATTTCCAGTTGCTAGACAATCAGTATCCTATAGCTTTTCAAGATTGAGATAGATAAGGGTAATTTTTTTGTAACCGTAATCTAATTGATTTCAGAGGGCTGGCGGGGAGGAGATGGTGTTGGTGGTTTCCTTCTTTTTTCTTCTATTTCTGTGTTGAGTTGTTGTGTTTGGTTCGGGCATTTTTGTTTGGGTTGTGTTTTTTGGTTTGGGAGGGTTTTGGTTTTTGGGGGGTTGGTTACTTTGTTTGTTTGTCTTGTTTTGTTTTCTCTAAGTGTACTATTTGCCTGCCTGCCAGATGAGGAGACTAAGGCATGGAGACAAAGCTGAGGTCTGCCTCCAACAGCAGCAGCCACCCGCTGCCATGCTGCGGTACAGAATGTGAGAGCAGAGGCTGCTTTGTTTCTTTCCATGCCCCAAATCCAAATGCCTGCTTCCAGCATCCTGATGCAGGCTGTTTGTGGGCCAGTTTGTGGACTGGCAGTACAGGACAGCCCTGTCCTCTCCTCATTCCTTCACCTGGAAGGAAGACGTGGGTGCATCCCCACCCGGCTCTTGGGGCTGTCCCTTGCCACAAAGGTGGGGTGCTCTTACCCACAGTGCCTATGCCAGTGTCCTGTTTGACACTTAAGTTTTGTGCTAGTGCAGTACAGAGTGGTTGGATTTATAGGAGAGTGTTCCAGGCTTCTTTTCAAAGCATGTTGTATGGATAATTTTTTTGCTGTTGTATGCTCTTTTTCAAAAGCTGCATGTTTCCTCCTCACTCCAGGGTTATTTTTGTTTGGTTTATCCTAGCTTCCCTGAACACCTAAGAAGTTGTTACTTCTTTGTGCACTCAGCAATGCTCCCCATCAGGAAAGAGATGGCTTGCGGGGCTGGTCATCCAATTTTTGTTCCCAGTTCCAAGCTTTTATTTACCTAGACATTAATATTTGCCATGCAGGCTTTGCTCCTGATGTCAGTGACACAAGTTGCACATTTTCTCACAGTCTAGCAAAGGGATAGACAGACAACAGAGCTCTTGTCACAACTGGAATTAACACACCATATGGTTCCTACATCACCTTTCTCTTCTATATTTGTCTACTGCAGAAAAATTATTGAAAACAGTCGTCGATTTCCAAACTCAGATCTTCAGTACAAACTGCTTCTTTTTCTTCCCCGACTTCCTGCGTTTTGTTTGCAGAGGCACTGTTGTTCTTAGACTAGCAAATAAAAAAACTCCTCAGGTGCAAAAAATAACCTAGCTGTAGCTCTATAAAGAATTATTTTCTGCAATTTCTTACTTTTTAAGCAGCAATGTTATTTAGTATTCCCAGTGGGTGGGCATCTCTGTCGTGTCTATTTTTCTCTAATACAGCAATATAATCTCTGAACCATGGGTTGTTACTGATGTTTTCTCCTCAGTTTGCAGCTTCCCATTGCTTTATTAAAGAGGTCAGTCTAAGCTTATATAACTTTAATTCTGGGTTGTTGGGGGTTTGTTCCTTCAAAAGAGGTTCTGTTTCATTTCTGCCAGTAGTTTTGGACTACCAGTCAAAATTGCTTCAGCAAAATAATCTGATGGGGAGTGTGATAAAACCAGATTTATCTGTGCATTTCTTCACAAACTTTGTCCTGCTTTGCCTCTCCAAAAGGCTTCATTTTTGTCCTTTCTAAACTAAACTGATGATATGAAGGGGATTCAGCTGCTTTCTGAATGACTTTCGAATTATGAAGAGCTGAAAATACATGTCTGGACAAATATTCAAAGTTCAAAAGAACCTAAAGAGGTCAGAAACATAAAACAAAATGCAAAACTGTAATTAACTTTGCAGAAGTTTATCCCAAATGAAACTACTGCATGTTGTGGAGAGACTTCAAAAAGGGTAATGCCATAAAATACTTGGGAATTATACCAGCAAGGGTCTGAAATACAATGGGAGGGAGCCTCACAATGGCTGGCCATATAAAGATGTCCAACTGCAGGGGGGAGTAGTGGCTCTGAAGGTCTGATTCTGACCCCACTGAAGTTGGGTCCCTGTTAATGTTGGTTGTCTTTGCAACAAACTCTGTGTTTCTCTTGTGTGGACACCTCATCAAGGCAGTCCGTCATGGATGGTTTATACTTTGGGGGATATTATCAACAGTATTTGAGGAAAGAAAAGCACAAATGTGAGAAATAAAATTGAAGGCAAAATAAAATTGAAGTACAAAAGAAACTTTCAATATAGGTCATGTAACAAGAATCAGAAATCAACAGAGAAAAATGTAAAAGTACTCATTTTGTAGATGCATAAGTCCAGGGAATGGTCTGCTACAGAAACTGGGAAAAGGCTCTCCCACCTGTGGACTCTAGTTCTAGATCTTACAAGCCATTATCCAGGTGATGGTAGAGAATAATCTTCAACTGGCAGGATTGGAGAAAGGATCAGCCCCTTTTCCTAACCTCTCTAATTCCTAATTGCTATTAGTCTTTTATATGTGTGAAAGTTATAAGAACACTGCCTGTCTCTGATTCTCCTACAAATCTCTCACCAGTGAAAAAAAACGGTACTCTATGAATGAACTTTGCTGTTTTTCTAAAAAACTATTAACTAAATTAGACAATATGAACTTTCCTTACTGTGACAGATCTGCTTTTTGTTGTCATAATATAGAGATGATACTGACTTTTCTTCCATTTATAATTTCATTCTCAGCTCTTTCATGTGACCTATCTCCATCTCCATAAAGTGTGGTTTGTTTTTTTTTTCCCAAGCTGGATCTCTTCTGGCATATCTCCTTATTCTGTTCTTTAAAACTGAGAATCAAATAATCATTTAGGTTGGAAAGGACATACAGTGTCACCAAGTTCAACCCTTAACCCAGCATTGCCAAGGCCACCATTAAATCATGTCCCTAAGCACTGCATTTCCACATATTTTACAAACCTCCAGGAATGGTGACTCAACCCTTTCCTAGGCAGCCTGTTCCAGTGCTTTTCATGAAAAATTTTTTCCTTATATCCAATCTAGATCTTCTGTGGCACGAGTTGAGGCCATCTGCTCTTGTCCTATTGCTTGTTACCTGGGAGAAGAGACGGACCCCACCTCACTACAAGATCCTTTCAGGCAGTTGTAGACAGTGATAAGGTCTACCCTGAGCTGCCTTTTCTCCAAAATTAACAAGTCCAGCTCCGTCAGCTGCTCCTCATAATACTTGTGCTCCAGACCCTTCACCAGCTCCTTCGCCCTTCTCTGGACAAACTCCAACACCTCAATGTCTTTCTTGTAGTGAAGGGCCCGAGACTGGACACAGGATTTGAGATTCAGCCTCACTAGTGCCAAGCACAGGAGATCACTGCTCTAGTCTTGCTGGCCACGCTATTTCATGCTCTGGGTAAAACATCACTAACCCATGCACTCATCCAAAACTCATTAAAAAAAAGTTCCGCCTCCTACTAGAGCCTGTCCAGATTGGTTTTTCCCTTTGGGAATCTTTTGCAATGCCCAGTGACAAGCTTGGCTGCTTTATTTGCCAGTGTGTATTCAGTAGGTGTTGCTTCTCTGGTTGATGCCTCTGTTAATCTTTTGCTAAGCCTATAGCCAGTGGGCAAAATTCCTTCCAGGTTACCTTCCTTTGGACTGCCCATGCTGCTTGTGCTTGAGGATGTCCACGGGGGAGTGCTTGGAGTTTCGAACCAGTAGGATGAGAGTTAGGGGCAAGCTAAAGTACCTCGTATTGCTGTCCATTAAGCTTTTCCCCGCTGCATTCACGTGTAGTTATACACCACAGTTGTGCAGGAACCATTCTTCTGTATAAAGAGTTGTCTTTTTGTGCAAAGCGTATAGTATAATCCCCTTTTTTTTTTTTTTCTTTTAAGAACTACGGGAGAAAAAACACAAATGTTGAGTCCAACAACTAGAAAGCAGTTTGAGTAGGTGTTGTTGCAAAGGAGCAGTTGGAGCTTGCCCTGCCTCCTGCTCCAACCCTCCCCAAGGGAAGAGAGTTGGGGCTTTCTCCCTTTCCCCTTCCACTACCATGGGACCTGGCTACATTTCCCACCTTCCTGCAGCAAGCAGCTACTTCCTCAAGGAGTTTGACTCCCTTGAACGTGGCAGGGTTGGCTCATTTGCAGCAAGGTGGGTACTCTGCTGGTTTGGCAGCCTCAGCGCCCGAGGTGCCGTATTTATCATCGGTGGGCTCTGGCCGCGGCGGCGGCTTCCCCCCGGTGTTTGTCAGCGCTGAGTCGAGGTGCTGGCACGGCAGCGAGCAGCCTCCAGCAGAGATAATTCTTATCGTGTGTGCTGCTGGCTCAGCTCCGCTTTGCCTCACATGGTTACAATTTCTGCCTGCCATCGGTTCCCCCTTTGGATCCCAGTCATGCAGGCAGCAAACACGGCCAAAGGATGTGTATTGGTGCAGTTTTAGTGTTTGCGCCTTCAGTCTCCATCAGCAAACTTTGGGAAGGTGAAGTCTTCATCCCAGTCGCTTTGCTCCTTTCCTAGCGTATTTAGCATTCAGTATCTCCTGTTCTGACCTTGTCCTTTAAATTGCATTGGGACTTGTCTTGTTCGAGACTCAGGTCAGCAGGAAAACAGTCAAGTGTGGAAAAACACGCCGTCGCTGTTCACTGGGGTCAGAGCAGCACAAGTGACCTAAATTTGAAATGCTCCGTACTCTGTGGCTGATCCAGCATCCTCAGGCTGCAGCCTGTCTGTCTGCTGCAGTTGCAGACCAAGAAGTGATTTTGTTCAGGAGCAAGATTTCCACCAATTTAATCTACTAAAATTTGGAGTTTGGAAATCTGGGGCAAAATGGAGGGAAAAAGAGAAAGCAAGAAAGAGAAATGCAAAAAAAGACGAATTGTAATTGGGAAGCTTGAGTGAAGCACAAGGTATTGCATTTTGGTTATACGGTGGGGTGCGTTTTGGCAGTTAAATTTGTTAATTTTCTAGAATAGGCATGAAATCGCTATATTTATGTATATAAGAATTAATAATAGCTTACAAAAGCAACACATTAGCTTTTTTTTTGGGTGGGAGGAGAAACCAAGAGCTGCCTGAAGGCAAAACATTTCTAATTCCCTTTTTTAATTTATTTTTGTTTTAATTTTTTTAAGAGAGCTCCTTTTTCATTGTGTGTGTTGCTGTTGCCCACACTGGTGCTGGAGGAGAGCATCTGTGCAGTCTGCATAAATTGATTCGGAGGGTGGCCGACTGTGCTTGGTGCTTCCTTCAGGTCACGGCTGCCACAGTTTGCCACTGTCTTTTATGCGTGCATGAGCATGGGCACACACATCCAAGATGTGGGAGTGTGAGTTTGAGGAGCACTTGGCTTCAGCCCCCGCACATGCCGGTTGTGATGCCTGCTCACAGAAAAACACAGAGCAGAAAAAGCCAGGGAGGTTTTCCTCAGTAAGGTGAAGCTTGTAGGAGCATGCCTTGCATTGCTTCTGCTGTTAAAAGCAGATACTTTTTTTTTGTTTGTTTGCTTCTAGGCCACTAAATGCTCCTGACTTCTGTCCTGACCCCAGTGATGGCACCAGTACCACAGGAAGGGAATGCTGTCATTCCCTCTTGGACAAGGGACAAACCTTGGGTCAGTGGTGATGACCCAGGAGTACTTTTTACAACTAATGTGAAAAATTTGGGGGTTTTTGGTAGGGGTTTTGAACACAACAGGAGAGAGGGTTTGAGGTAGATTCCCTCCCATCCCCTTTTTTCCTTAATTATGAGGAGTTTCTGAGTGGTTGTGCTGGTTGAACAATCCAGAGGAAAACAGCAGCATTCCTGCAGGGGCTTGCAAGAATTTATACTGGGTTTTTGCTGACACCTATTTTTATATCAGAGATGGCAAAAACATACTGACATATCTAGTCTATCTGCTTGTGAATATATTTCATTTCCATATGCATCCAGCCTTGCAGTGTGTTTGATAAGTTGGGTTCCTTGTTTTAGCTCATCTGTGCTTCTCCCTTCCCCTGGAGCTAATCCAGAAAATGTCTTGAAAGAGAAGGTTTTGTGGGGGGAGAAGGAGCTTTAATTTGCATCATGAGGAAAATATGAAAAGTTTTCACAAGATGCGATGACTACATTTGATATCCTGCAGTTTTTGTTAGTCTAGAAGTGATTTTTTTTTTCTCCTCTCTCCAAATCTGAGTGATCTGGGGGGATGGTGATCATCTATTATTTTTTTCTTTGGTATTTTAGTCTAGGAACTAATTTACTTTTTCAACTAATAGGTTCACTCTCTGACAGTATTTCTGATATTTCCCACTTATTTCCCCCATCCATGAGGTAGATTCCATTTACTCTTTATAAAATATTTTCTATTATAAACAATGGCATTTTGCTTAGGATCTTCATCCTTCTCTGCAGGAGACGGAGAAGTATGCTGGGCAGGAAAGCAGTGATTTTTCTGGCATTCAGAACAAAATATATAAATAAATACTATAAACACACACACACCCCCCTACATATATCTAAGTAATGTAAAAAAAGTATGTATTTCCAATTAGTGTATCCAGAGAAGGGGAATGGAGCTGAGGAAGGGTCTGGAGCCACAATGGGATGAGGAGGAGCTGAAGGAGCTGGGGTTGTTTAGCCTGGAGAAAAGGAGGCTCATGGGGAGACCTTACTGCTCTCTACAATTACCTGAAAGGAGCTTGTAATGAGCTGGGGGTCAGTCTCTTCTTCTAGGTAACAAGACAAGAAGAAACAGCCCCAAGTTGCCTCTCTGAGGGTTTAGATTGGATATGAGGAAAGTTTCTTCACTGAAAGGGTGGTCAAGCATTGGAACGGGCTGCCCAGGGCAGTGGTGGAATCACCATTCCTGGAAGTGTGGTGTGTGGATGTGGCACGTGGGGTTGCTGGGTTAAAGGTTGGGCTCAGTGATCTTTTCTAACCTTAATGATTCTGTAATCCTAATTATCTCTTCAGGTTTTAAGCTTTCTCCTGCAACACTGGTATTAATTGCAACATTTGACATTTCGGTTACTTGTTTTCTACTGGTGATGAATGAAAGAATATAACTGAATTCAAGTGGGAGAGAAAAGCAGTTTTATAAGGATTAGTAAGGTAATGTAAAAAAAGATCACGATCTTGTATAGGAGTTTTCACTAGCAGCATGGTATGTATTTATCTTTTCAGTGCATGCATGACATCACATGAAAAAGGTGTAACATTGATAGAATGTGGTGCTTCGCTGTGAAAATGTAGCACTTACAGATTTATGTAGCAATTTTGTGTGGTTTTTACTGCAAGTTATTGTGCTTCTATGTACTTCAAGAGAAATGCATGGTATGCACGTAGGTCTTGCATATTTACTGACATAAATTTCTTCAGAATGAGGACTATTTGTTCACTTTGTGAATTGTGGAAATTTGGTAAATGTTATACTTGTTAAATTTTATTTTTAGCTACTGAGAAGAAAACGAAAAAGATTCACCCAAAGATTGTGCTGAAAAATCAGAATATTCTATGTTTGTTCTGAAGTCCTGGAGCAATTACAAGAAACTAAGAGAATCTAACAAGAAGGGATATGCAGCTCTTTATTTTAAATACTGCTCAAATTGGTGGTTTTGACAGATATTTCTTGACTATTGCCTCCCATCCATTTTACAATACAAAGCTTAAAAATCTGATTTTTTGATCTACCTACTCATTCCTATTTTATCTTATCCTTTTACTTTTATCCATGTATTTTAATCCAGAACTCATAATGAAATTCAGGCTTTCAAAAAAGTTCACAAAATCAGCAAGTTAATGCATGGTTTGTCACTTTTACTTTTCTGACAGCTGTAAGATAAATAAAATAATAAGATATTTACAGCACAAGGTCAGGCAGTTTTTGTGATAGCTGCTTTTCATATAACATTACAGCTAAAAAAGAGTGGAAGTGCTGAGTTACATAATTCACTGAAGTTTGACACTTAGAATTTGTGTTATAACAGCACTTCATAGGCTATAGATGGGGCTGTTT
The DNA here is from genome assembly GCA_013397055.1 of Pachycephala philippinensis. Classification (NCBI taxonomy): domain Eukaryota; kingdom Metazoa; phylum Chordata; class Aves; order Passeriformes; genus Pachycephala; species Pachycephala philippinensis. The sequence goes on along the minus strand of VWZT01009485.1, from coordinate 809,499 downwards.
CAAGTTCTGTTGTAAATCTGACTTTACAAGGCTTTAATGTTCTGTAGGCTAATAAAAATCACTCTAGGATTGAATGTGTGAAATAAAAAATTTGGTGTTTTTAATATATTTTAATGCTCAGGGTGTTTTGTCATCTTAGATGTTTTTTCACCAAGATTGCATTGCTCTTGGATTTTTGAATAAATCTTAAGCTTACCTTCATGTCTGAGGGAGGAGGGGGAAGAAAGAAAAGGAAAAAAAAAAATAAAAAGGCATCCCAAAAATAGAAGTCTTGCATTTGCACAGTAAAGTTTAAGGTATCAACATGAGCTTTTGGCACTGGAGAAAAGGGCATAAATATTGAGCATGAAATATAGTGTAATAATAAGTGATAACATTTTCACATGGTTGAAGTATAAGCCTTCCAGGAGCTACAGAGGATAAGCTGTAAGCCCCAGAAAGTCAGCTTTTCTAGAAGACTACCCCTGTGCACTGCACATCTCTCCTCGTTTGAAACATCTGAGGTGTTAAGCAGGAGAGCAAATTGTCTGACCTGAAATTTTGAGGGTTTATGTCGTTTTTCCATAAAGAAAAGGAAAGGATTCACCTTGGTGAATAGTAGCTTGGTAACTACTATAAAAATGCCAACAGTTAGGAAAAAATTAAAAATATCCGTCTCGATTCCACATAAGCAGCAGTGGCTGACTGGAGGAGCTAGCCCTCAGCCAAACGTGCTTCACTTTGCCATTTAGGCAGTCTTGATGCAAGGCAGTGCAGGGCTGCCTAACGACCTGCCCCAGAAACCTTGCTCCCTTCCCTTTGTGCTAGCGATGTGAGACCAGAGAAAACCGTAGCTCAGGAATACTGTGTTAACATTTCCCTCAATCCCCGTGCTACTTTGTAATTTATGCTAGTTGTGTTCGGTACTGGAGTAGCTGTTTCTGGCTCCCTTGTCTAATCTGGAAGGGGTGGACTGTCACATGCAAGGGTGACACCAGCCCACCCATGAGCTACAAGGCTTTCAATGGCCTCATCTGGGGCAAGGAAATCCGTGCAACAGCAATAAACTTTAGGGCAGGAGGGACCTGGGAGCGAACCTCTACAAATTTCTCTCATCCTTACTCCTTCCCCTATGTCCGTGGGCTTGAAGTCATTAGTTTCCTTAGTGAGTATGATAAGCTTTTATCAGTGTTTGGTGACAGTAGCGTGCTACCCTTCCCTACCTGGTTGTGGTGTCCCAAGTATCTTTGGCATTGCTGTTCCAGCTGGTTTCCATGCACAGGGCTTGTTGCATTTTGTTGCTATTGGGTGAAGAAAAGAGAACTGGGGATGCTGTTGACTCTGCCCACCACGTAAACTGTGCTGTGGGGGCCCAGGGGAGCCCCAGCAGTCCCAAAACCTGTGGCACACAGTGTATGTTTTGGACAAGGGCACACTGTTGTTTCATCTGTAATTCAGCCGCTGGGAGGGACCCCGTGGGCTGGGCTGTGCTCTTTCGGGCTGGCAGAGATAACCAGGCTTGCATTGCACAGGTGCACGAGAGACCTGCCAGGGATAAAAGGGGAAATCAGTGTAGGGTAAAAGCAGCTCCAAAAGATAGTATGTCCTGTCACCTTGGTTCCTGGTGAGGCAGCCAGCTGCCAGCTCCTCCCATCCAGCTCCAAAATGGGTTTAAGTGAAGTTTAAGACTGCTGGCTGTTTGTCTAATGTTGTTCATTGTTCTGTACAGGCAATTGCAGAAATTAAGAATTCAAATATGGAGGTAAAAAATCTGTTTCTTCAGATTTTTAAGTATTGCCTTCATTCTGGATATGTAAGAAGCGAGGGTCCACAGCTTTCCTCACAGTTAGGCAAGAAAGTAGCTTTTTTTTACTGTTGCTTTGAGGCAGAGAGGGAGAGATTAAAAACTTAGGGGAGTTGTGAAACTATGTCCCCCTCAGATTTACTGTGTGGTAAAGAAACAAAGGCTTTTTATTAGTATTGGTTTTCCTATAGCTAGATCTTCACTTGAACACTTCTGTATGCTGTATTGTTTACTCGTGCTCTCTAACTTGAGCTTAAAACTGCCAAGCAGCTAGAGACTTCCTTTCCCTAGCTCTTGTCCACGAGGAATTACTGGACAGGAAGAGGGAGAAGTTCCTGCAAGAAGTAAGGCAAGGACAGGAGCTTCAGGTGAGCACATCAGAACTCCTCTTAGAGAAAGTGAACTAAGGTATCTTTGGTGGTATAAATGCTTTATTTGCCTCAATTTGCATCCCTTGAATTTGTATCGTACTGAAGTCATGCTCTATCAGGCAGGACAGTTGTTCAAGTGCCCAGTATTTTGAGTGTGCACAACAGCAAAACCCTTCTGAAATGACGATACCTGGTTGGAGTATATCTGGTTGTGTGTTAGAACTGTTAGATGTAGGAGGTTTTGTTTTAGGAAGTGTAAAATAATGTGCCTGCAGGCAGCTGTGCAGCTTTGGTGTGAGGAGGACTGTGCTGGATGGTTTCAGAGGTGTAAACAAAAAAAAAAAAAAAAAAAAAAAAGGAGTGTGATCATTTTAACCCTCTGTGCCTTTTGTAGTTTCATTTCAAAGTACGGAATCTCTTACTTTATGCAGTTTCTATTCCTAGTGATGGTTTAGTTAAGGGGCAGAAGCACAGACAAGTCTGAACACAGACCAGTTGTTTGCTTTGGTTTTATGTGCATTGGTATCAGCAGTGCACGGTGGATTGGCAGCACAGCCAATCCTGTGATAAGAGCGAATGTCTGGGCAGTAGACTGTTCCTGTGCTCCACCTGGAGATCTTCTGGGTATCTCCTGCTCTGAATGGGGTTGAGCACAACATGAGGGGTATGTTATCACAGATAGTGAGAAAGCATCTGAGCAATTATTCTTCTTGAGAGGTGCTGTTCTGACTTGAAGGGAAAAGAGGGAGATGGAAGCTGCTCTGTGTTGGCATCGTGGTGCACAGTGGCTGCTTGTGGGTACCACCTCTGCTTGTGTCGTGAAGGTCCTGGGATAGATAAAGCCGGGTTTAGGGACACATATTTTTTATTACATAATCCTTTGGGGGTGGCTTGTGTACTCATCTACTATGAGATCAGAAAATAGGAGTAGTCTTACTAAGCCTTTTGCCACATGTTTGTTGAGTTTGTGGAAGCACACAGCGAGGGTTCTTTTGCATTGTGCAGAAAGGGAGTTCTTCCTTGGAGATCGGCTTATTTTTACTTTTGAGTGTGTGTAGATTTAACTGAAGAACATGTGTTCACACAGTTGTGCTATTTAAGTTAACATAGGGTGACTCAGTGTGTATTCACTGCTTCGAGCCCACAGCAACTGCGACAGAACATTTTATTGTCTGAAGACAGTGCTAATAATGGTAGCATTAAAGCAGCATTGTAATTTCACAAGACAATATTCTGTTCCCAGAACTGCCAAGTGACAAAGAGATTTGCCATTGTCAGACAGGGGAACAGGAGCTGACCTGCAGTGCAAACAGTGCCCTCTGCGTCTGCTGGGCTGGGCTGGGCTGGGCTGGGCTGGGCTGGGCTGGGCTGGGCTGAGGTGTCCTGCCTCTCTCCACTCCTGCTTCCCAGGACTTGCTCCAGAGTTTGTCACAGCAGCGAACACCTCTGCAAAGCAAGCACTGCAGCAGTTGGCTGTGCTGAGAGCTGTTGTAATACAGCCCCTTTCCCGGGTGATCCTACTCTGAGCTGCTTTCATGCAACAGGTGAGCCATCCACCAGCATCTTGGCCAGCTGAAGGGGCTGGAAAGGGCAGGCAGTGCTTTGGCTGCCCCTCACCTGTCGCTGCCCTGGTGCTTGGTGCCACCAGGTGTGCTGTTTGCTGAAGGAGAATTTGGGATAGCCGTAGCGTTTTGCAGTTAATACATTGTGGCTGCTATGGCATTCCCATAACTCACAAAGCAGTGATTCAGAAGTGATGTGGTTTACATTGGTTGTGCTTTTCTTTACTGTGAGTTTTGGTGGAGGGAGTGTAGGATGAAAGCAATGTGACTGCAGTGACTAGTGGAGGGCAGCTGTGCTGTCTTTGTAGCTGAGGTACAGGTTATAAGTGCAAATAAGTTGTTCATTATGAAATTAATAAACATTACATATATATGTTATTAATCCTTAGCACCACCTCTTATTGTGTAAAAACAATAATAGTTTCCTTATCAAAAGAGTTGTTAATAATGCTTGGATCCTGAAAACTAAGATGCAGAGGTGGGAGCTGTATGCATTTATTCTTTCATAGGAAATATTTAAAGTAAAACATTTCCACCCTCATAAGTACTCCTTTGCAGCAGGTTCCTGGTATGCTGGCATAATAGTCAGATTGGATAATGACAGCATAGACAATAAGATGAGGAAATGAACTGAAGAAGAGATTGTTGGCAGTGCAGAGACACTGGCTGGAAACCTCACCAACCTTACACCACATTTGTAGTATAATGGCTTACATCCAGTGTGGACAACATATGCAAAGCCACTTGGAAATTCACTGGTGGTGAGCACATTGATATTACCATTGCAAAGTTCACTTCTATGCATAAGTAACTAACAGATAAGATAGCTGTGAATCCAGGCTCTGTCTTGCACTGAACATCTTTAAGATGAGAAGCCACTGAGTACTTGCTTCTTTAATGACTCCCAGCAGCATTTCCCAGGAGCCATGTGACAAAGTACTAGGGGGTTGGGCTTTGATTTCTGTAGCTTCATTATAGAGTTGTGCTTATCTCTTAAAATGGATCCTTTCAAAATGTAGTTTGTGTTTGGTTGGGATAGTGAAGAAAAAGAGCTGATTTAAGGAAAATTGAATGGGGGAAGAGAGTCACATGTTTTGCAATGTTGAGATTCCAGGCATCCTTGCTGTGAAAAATGGGAGTTTAATTATCCAGGTTTTGTGTGGGTTTGCTGAGTTGCTTTAGTTTGTTTGTCCTCTGTCAGTCTCTAATAATGCTATTATTTACTTTCCCTAAACAGAAAAAATTAATTCAGTGATCTCTGTTGCTCAGTGTCTGCTGGGAATACTGGTACTGAGTTGTATCACTGCAAATATCAGTACGTTCTTGCCTGTACTCTTGGCAGAAACACTGGGGAGAGTCAAAGAGCCTAACTCAATATTGCTTGCATATCTTTTGTTTTCTTTTGACAAAATCATTTCACAGTTCTGCCTCAACATGGTCTTCTGTGAGCTGCAAGGAGCAGATCACGTCATTATTATTGAACTGGCTAGTTCAGTCCATGTGACACGTACCACAGAACTTTATGGAGTACCCTTGGTAATTTCCCTGCCTAGTACGTATTTTGGGGCAACAGAACATCTCCTTTGGTTTGACGGTTTCTAAATAGCAGTATTTGTCATACCTGTCACTTGATGTTGTCCCAGCATATCATGTGTGTCCCTGTGTGTCCCTGCATACCTGTATCACCACTACACGGAATTTGGGGCATGTGTTCAGCATGACAGCAGAGAATGCACAGAATGGCACAGCCCATCAGCCCTCTGTTTAGCCCCTACTGACAGTTGAACACTGGCATTAGCAGCTTTTTATCCTTCTCACCCCCTTTCCTGAACTGATTCCTTAATGCTGTACCCAAAGCCGTCCTCCACAGCACTGCCTGTTAAGTCGCTGCCTTGCTGAATAAGTTACAGGTGCCTGCTGCTAAAAAGGAAGAGATGATGCTTTTCTTTCTCTACATAGTTCTTGTTCTCCTCCTCATGTTTTCTTGATTTTCTCAAGTCATCCTGTTTCGTGTGCTGGTGGCAAGTAAATCACCGAGAGATGCGAAAAGCAGAGGAAATGCCCGGTGCATACTGAGAAGCAAATATTCCAGTCTTTCAAGCATGGAGAAGAGGAGAAATTGAAAGAGGTGGATATAGATGGTGATGAATTTAAACATGAATTTAAACTCTTATTTGTTACTCTGTCTTCCATGTCTGGATCATCTGCTGCTGAGGAGAGGGTGAGACAAAGAAACACTGATTTTTGGCACCACTGAAACAGAGGTAGCAAGATGAGATCAGAGAATCATATAGGTTGGAGGGGACTTGCAGAGGTTACCTAGACCGTCCTGCTGACCAACCTGAGTCCCATCTGATCAGGTTGCTCAGGGCCATGAACGGGATAGTTTTGAGCATCTCCAAGGATGGAAGTCCAGCCGACCCTCTGGACTTTTGTTTCAGTGTTTCACCTCACTGAAAATAAAAAGAGGTTTTTTTCCCCCTTGTAAGGCTGTAATATCCCATGTTGCAGTTCTGGTCGATGCTCCCCTCCCTCTCTATGCACCTTTGAGGACAGTCTGTGTCCCCTCCCATCAGGCAGTAGCAGATAGTGGGTACGTCTGCTTGTATCCCTCTCTTTCCAGGACTGAGCAAACACAGTGCCCTCACCCTCTCCTCCTACGCTCCAGCTCCACAACTGGCTCTGGTGGGTCAGCTTGGGTCTGGCACTGGTCAGCCTGTGCTGGTCCAGGCAGCATGTCTATAGGAAGAACTCTTTTCTCTGCTGCATCCCATGTGTACCCTGAGATTGGTTTCCCTGTTCGTATCAACTGACCTTAAGCTCTTTCTTTTTTCAACCCTTATGCATGACATCTCCGAAAGAGTAAGGTTTTCAAGTGCTTGCATGGAGTATGATGTCACACCAAAATCTATGTATGATAATAGAAAAGAAAAAAAGCAACTGTTAGTTCTTAACTCAGTTGCTTTTATCTCTCATGATGCTCATTTTTACAACTATCAAGTAACAAGACTTGATCCTGACTTTTTTTCTTGAAGAACTTAAAATATGTTGTGCAGTGTAAAATTAAATATTCTGCAGTCAAATGCAAGCATCCAACCCAAAAAGGCAGATGCTACTCCAGGTCCAGTATCTATGTGTAAGCCATATTCTGTTAGCAAATGAAGTGGAAAAATGGCTCTTAAATAGTTTCTTCTGCTGCTTTCCTATTTTTTACATTCAGTTTTCCCTGGTATTTCAAGAGTTTCTGGGCAGATACTGTATACTCCCACAGCAAATCCAAACACAGTTTAGCAGGGCAAAGAACATTTGGAGACTGGCTCAGTGCCCAGAGCCTGCTTTTAACCTCTGCAAAGGCCCTTGTCTTTCTCAGCAGTGCTGAGTGTGTTGTAGATATCCAGTATTTTCTAGCTAGGGGAGAAAAAAGAAGATTTCAAGATAGAATTTCTAAATCTTAATGAATCAGATGTAACAAATACTGACCTCAGAGAAGACATCATACTGTAAAGATCCTAAGAAACAGGATCAGGCGTACTTAAACATTCAGATTAATGAGCAGAGAGCTATGGCACTTGGTGAATTCTCATGTAATTTTTTAAGATACCCATTATCTCCCAGCTGAAAATTCACACACAGTTATTCTGTGTATATGTTTTAGAAACATTAAATATTGTCTAATATATGTATAAATTCTGCATGGCTAATTTAGACTTTGGACAATGCATTTTCTTCTTACAAGTATATTTAAGAATTCATCTAGAGTAATCCACCAACTCATCATGGAACTACTGAGTATGAGTTAAAGCAAATAGTATGTCAAGAGATTGACAACTTGATTTTATATCGTTATTTTTCTCTGACTGAAGAAATTGGATCTGTCTCTCCATCCCTAAAATAAAGTAATCCCAACACAATACTGAAGCACTCATGAAGAGCTGTTGCTCATAGCATGATGCTTCTCTTGGAACTTGAAATAATGTGCATCCCTTTACAAGGTGCATGAATAAAATATTAGAAAGGTAAAGTTTGTGACCTAGTTGGAAGTTACGTGCATGATCTCTTATCCTTGGTTGAACTGAGGAAACAACTAGAATGGGGGATATCTTTACATTCAACAAGCCTTATCTTGGTTTTTGGTTTGGTTTCTTTTAGTGAAAGGGTCATTTATGAATGTGTGCTCTTTTGATTTGGGGCTGAGCATAAAATAGCTAGACATCCAACAACTTAATATGCACAGTGAAATTTAATTAGGTAGCTGCATGAAAATCAAAGAGATTCTTTTGTAGACAGGAAGCAAGAATCCCCTTTTGGTACTTGAAGCACATATGCAGCTGAGTCCTGTTTTCATCTCCTCCTCTTCAGCAAGAGCTGTTGGTAATGGATGTGTGTGATCTGCTGCCAAGGGTGATGGGCCAGGGATATGAGGAGGAATGGGCTATATTCCTTCGTCTTGCACGGTGCCTTCTTCATGTAGCAAAGGTGCATGAGGTCTAATATTTCAAAAGGCAGTCTTCAACTTTGTACATTCCAATTTGAATTGCTAAATTTCGTCTCCAAAGGCACCAGGCACCTATTTCATGGTCACAGTTTGACTTTTGGATGCTAACTACCTCTTGAAAGTATGCACAGAATCTCTGAATTTAGGCTTAATTAAGCATTTCCATGAAAAATACGGGCCTAACTTTTTCAGTACCTAAATTCACCTTTCTTTTTTTGGTAAAAATTATGAAAAAGTATATCTGTTTATAAAAACGCTTTTGTATCTATAACATAGACTAACTGTTGGGAAAGGTAATAAGCTCCAAATGTGCTCCGATTACACTGCTCCAACTTAAGTTATTTATTTCAAAATTGGTTTTTTTGGTAGATTAGGCAAAACTGATTAAAATTATATTTGTTAAAAAATCTGTTTGGTGTTAACTCTCAGAATGAGAGGTTACCTGCAAATTTTTGTGAATCATAGTTATGTGAAACTCTAAAAAAAACCACAACAAAACACGAAAAATCACAGCTATGCAAGTGGAGAAATAGAGGATTCTATTATGGGAAGCACCAGGTACACCTTTGGAGTGAGATAAGACACTGACACATCCAAATGTGAATATTTCATGTAAACCATCAAACTTTTTAAATCACTTTTTGCTGGCAGTACCAAAGCTAGCAAAATTTCCCAACGTTTCATTCAGGCAAAGGTCAGTGATGAATTGAATTTCATTCCATAAACATTTCCATTCCTCTTTCGTGGCTGTTTAACTGCCTTGATTGTTTGAGGTTTATTTTGTTTTGGTTTTCCCCTCTATTAGATCATTTTTTTCAAAAAAGCAGTGAGATTAATATTTTTGCAAAGAAAGATGTATAGGAGGTATTTCAACATAACTTTTTTTTTCAATCATGGGAAACATCTTGTAAGGTTTTCTGTGTCGTGCAACTTGTGGTTCCATCTCCTGCTGTATTCCATGTGCTGTGTGCTCCTCAGCAGAGCATGGGCAGCAGCTTTGAGCTCCCTCTCCACTCATTTACAGGTTAGCCAGCCTGGGCACAGAGCATTCCTCTCTCTGTGTCTGCACATGTCAGTGTGTGGTCTCCTAATTCAGATTTGTTGTCATCCAGGTAGATCAAATAAAGTTTCATGTGTGGTTTTTCACTTTTCCTGTTGTGGTATTTCTATGATTTTGATGTTCAAGGATGAGACTTCTCTGAACCTGCATAAAGGCAAAAAGAAGAGCAGCTATACAAAGTATATTTAGGTATAAATATTTTAGCTTTTCATAAGATGCATTTAGTTGGCATGATGTTGCCTACCTGAAAATTGTTTTATAATAATTTCATTCCATTTTTCTTTCATTTCAGTTTCCATCAGCAAGGCGAAACAGTCTTTGCTTTAATTATTCTTCATTAAGATTCATATCTCTGAGATTAAACTGAGATAAGCTTTGGCAGTTCTCAGGTTGTGGTTATCTAAAGAGGAGCCAGGCTGAGGAAGCAAACTCCCTGTTCTCCAGCAAGTAAAAATAGGAAAAATCAGCTACACTCTGAATCCTCACTACAGTGCCTGCATGTTTACCCCAGGCACGGGGCACACCATGCTTTTGAGTTAAGAGATGCTGAAGAAGATGTGTCCTTGATTATGCCTTTGAGAATTTGTTATGAGATATGTCCCTCTGCTGATAAAATCCAGGGACAGATGTCTCTTCCATTCTTCAGATGTATCTCAAATAAGAAATCCAGATGTTAGACTGTCCTCTTTCTCCATTTTTAAATCCTCACTGGGCTCTTATTGCGTGGCAAACACTTTGGTCATTCCTTCCTTTGAGATTTTTAAATTTTGAATATGCAATGCCAGTCACAGGACTCTTGAGATTGTTTTTCTCATATCATGGGTGCTTTTTGTTGTAAGAATATTGAACTGGCAAGGGACCAGCTAAAGGGGTCACTGGTGGAACCAAGTGGAGTTTTCTGTAGTTTCATATGTTACATTCGCATTTCAATGACTCTTAGTTCTAAAGGTCTCGACCTCATTATGAAGATATTATTTAAAGAATCTTCTAAATGTGTTGTGTTGAATTGTAGAATGGCCTGGCACCACAAATGGCTGAAGAGCTTCTGTCCTGCCAGTACCCAGCCTGGGTGTGGCTGTCCCCAAGTCAGTCAGTCTTGAAAAGGAGCATCACTCCTTCCTGAACAATTTGCATATCCTTTGCCTTGCCAAATGGTCAAAAAAATACGTATCTAAAAAATGGTCAAAATGTTTAGGATTTATCTAGTTACAAACATAACTTTAAAACCCACAGATCTCCTCATATTGGTTGTTAAAATTTTCCACTTGACCTTGATTTCACCAGCAGATAAGAGATTTCCTGTTGAAATTAGGATAATGAGCCATTGCAGTATGCCAGCTGCCCAGCCATTGTGGACTGTTTCTCTAGGCGTTCCAGACGGATTTTTTGGAGAGAAATTTGAATGAGTGTGGGATTTTGTAGAGAAAAAAGCTGCAGAGAAATGTCAGTTCAGAGGACAATGTGGTAGTTCACACCCATATAATTGAATAAGGTAATATTTTTTACAGTCTGAGTCTAGTCCAGAGTTTCTTATCTTGGTTTGGGTGCTCCCTGCCTAGGTGTGAGGCATTTTCTGGCCTTACAGAGGAGATTATATCTTGGCTGAAGCTCAGAGAGGAAACCAGCTTTGTGTATGTCACTCAGTGTCATGATTTTTTGTGATTTTGAGAAGTCTGATATCAGCTGTCCTTATGTTGTGTTGGATCTCAGATGGTTTAGAGTATTTTTTTTGTTTTTTCTTTCTCTTACTCCTCTCTTCTTTTTTTTTTTTTTCTTCTTCCCAAAGAGAATTGAAAAGATAAGGACAGTTGCTTTAATTATTCATGTTGAGGCCATTTGCACCTGTTTAGTAGGAGCCAGTGACCAATCAGTTCTTTGCACACATCTCAGCTACCATGTGTTTGGCACTACATCAGCATATCTATTATTGATTTTTAAGAGAAGTACTGTGGGGACACTTAATGTTCCTAAAAGAAAGCACTGTGGAGATCAATCTTTCCTGTTGGAGTGAACCAGGCTGGGCAGGGCTTTGAGCCAGCCTGGTCTAGTGGAAGGTGTACCTGGCCATGGTGGCAGGGTTGGAACAAAATGATCTTTAAGGTCCTTTTGAACTCAAACCCTTCTATCATTCTACGATAGAAATCTGCTTGCACAGGCCTTGTTAAGTTACTTAAAGGGGAAAAAAAGATCTAAGAAAGAGTGTCAGTGGGAAAGGAATGGAATGATGACTGTGCTCAGCTGTTAATGCACACCATGGCAGCTGTGCCCCACTGTCCCTGCCTGCAGGGAGCAGGTCTGTCCATCACCAGGAAGAAGCACTGAGCTCTCAATGGTAGCAAACATTTTCAAACTCTACTGTGCGTCCAGTGTAAAACTGTACAGCAACATACCCTGCTGTATTTTCATCTGAATCATACAACTGCAGGAGAAATGAAATCCTGGACCTCCAGATCCAGGAAGAAATCCAAGAAAGAATTAAAAAGCACCTAAGAAGCAATTATAGTAGTTGTCAGACATAAGTTCTGTTGCCTTCTCGGAGGCCAAACATTTGGTAGTGGATTATCACAAGTAGGTTGGTTCTTCCAATGCAAGGCTGGCTGTGTATTGTACTGCAAATTCCACAGAAGGTGGGACAAGCAGAGTCTGTTTTTTTCTTGTCTATTTATCATCTTGTTTTCATGTTTTTGATGCCTTAGGTTTTAACTTCCATATTTTTCAAATTCTGTATTCCTAGTGTGTAACTCTGAAGTGTCCTGTAGCCTGTTAGCTGCTGTTCTCTCATGCTAAGACAGACATAACAAAGCCTCTCCAGGCCTGCTCTCCAAGGACACCCAGACTGTCCCAGGCCCAAAATGTGTAAACCAGCATCTTGAGAAGGGAGGGCAAGCTGAGGGGAAATTACATCATTAGCTGAAGTTTAATTGGTGAAATTATGCTGATATGGAAATGGACCAAACCTATAAAAGTGTGAAGAACTCATGACTCATCGTCCATCTTGGGTGTAGCCTTTGGCCTGCCCAGGGTGTACCTCTGAAGGCCTTTCAAATAAATATCCACCTTTATTCCCTTACTCCTGTCTAGTCTCTGTTTCTAGGTTGGCCTCTTTAGGCATCATTTTCGTGGAGAAAAACAAGTGCATGTAACTTGGTGGTGACCTTTTTGGGTTCTTCTGCATTGGAACTGGGCCATACAGGGAGGTGGCTGGAGGAACCAAAATTCTGTGAGAGGGGTCTGGCATGGCGCTTGCTAAACACATAAGAATTGCACTTGTGTGAGTAATTAGAACTTGAAAAATATTCATGTGATGCCTCTTATGCTAAACAGTATATTAAATTGGGAAAGGAGGATCTGGTGCTTTTAGCTATCCTGATAAGTCCTTGCTCATAAATTCTACTGAAATTTATGCTATACTCTTCATTTTCTCTACTTTTGCTTCCAGTTCCGTGTTAATGTTTGAAAATACTCACTGTGGTGTATGTGGCCCTTCTCAGCTGTATTAAGGGTGTTGTGTTGATTAAGAGGTTTGTCTGAAATGTGTTGCTGAAGGGCACTGTCTTGGACTGATGAAGTGCTACTGGACATTTATTACCAGAACAGTTCATCTGCTTAAGCAGGGCAGTTAGTGCATGGTTCTGCCTTGGGCTGTTCATCCTGCACCTACCAGTGCTGCCTGTCTGAGGATTTGCTGTCCTGCTGGCGGAGACGTGAGTCCTCGCAGAGGGTTGTCCACACTGCTGCTTCACAGTCCCATGCATGACGTGTAGTCTTGAGAATATCATGTGTTATGTTGAAGAACTTATACAGCCTGTAACTTAGGCAGTTTAGAACTTGGTCTGCCTCCACATTACTCTATAAACTTTCTCTGTTGACAGTTTTGTCAGTGCGCACTGCTGTTGCAGATGCTAAATAGTATCGTTGGGGTTTTGTTCCGTGGCATGAATGACGAAATCAATTGTGCACTTAAAGCTCTGCAGAACGTTTATCTCTTTGAGTTTTGTATTTGTACTTCTTCAGTCATTTCTGTCCTGGGTCCAGAGCCAAGCTCAGTGAAGCCCATGTGGAGTGTCCCTTCCTGGTGGTTTCACAATTTAATGGATATCCTCTCGGGAAATCCTTGAGACCTGGAGCAGTATGTTTATTGTGGCACTAGAGGATTATGGCAACTCACTGTACAAGAACTACTCCAGTATTAATACTTCCATTTTTATTACTGTGACCCCTCTCTAACACCTAGAAGATAAAATAGGTTATACATTCTTAACATAGTGTACACTAGTGTTCACTAAACAACAACATATTCCACTATATAGTTCACACTGACATTCATATCATAAATATGTCTGTTTGAATTACTGATGTTGGAGCAAACCACATGTATGTGAGTTATTATGTCTATGTACTTGTATCATTTAGAAAGTAAAAGTGTATTCTTGTTGGTATGGGAAGAAAAAAACTTGTTGGTGTATGCCCTTATGTGGTGTCTTTGTCCTGGAGCGCTCTTAAAAGCCATTGTCATGGTGGGTCTTCCTCAGCTTGGCATTTCTGCCCTTCTGCTGGCTGTCACCAACCTCACAGCAGAGAGTAAAACTGCTTCTTCCCTTCCTTCATCACTGCCTTTTTTGCACATAAAAAGATGTGTAGAAAGCTGCATCCCACAGCAGAGCTGTTCTCCTCCCAAATGAATGCACTGAATTATTTTTCACTTACCTGTTGTGTACACAAATGATTAATTACAGGAATATTATCTCAGAATTTTAAAATTATGTGCTTTTCTGTCAGCCAATTTATTGTGAAGATATTTCCAATTATTTTTAGCAGGTGACACAAAATACAGGGGTTTGGATATTTTTTTCTATGTGGACTTTAATAACTGGTTTAAATCTCCAAAAAGTAGCTAATAATTTTGGGGAGAAAAAGGATAAGGTATTGCATATGAAATGAAAGCTGTATTGAGTGACTAGACCGGAGTAGTGTTTTGTAAATACAATATTGCCATGGTTTTAAAAAGCATTATCTAAAATAAATGTTGTAGAAAAGGGAAGGAGACTGAGGAAAAAAAAGCAAAATTTTTACATATGGAGATATAAAAATTAAAGAGTAGATTTTTGGTGCTTTTTGTTGTTAATTTGGAACATATCCTGTCAGCCCCCCCAGCAGGGGAGGTATGGAGGGTTTTTAAGCACACAAATATTTTGCTCTTTGACCTTAACTTTGAATATGGGAAAACAGATCATCACTGTAGATTCCATATTTTCATGTCAAAATCAACTAGCAGCTGCCCTGAAATAACACTAACATTTACATGTTGATATTTTCCCTCAGCTACTTGTAACATATCTGATATTGATTCCAGGCCCTACTAAATTTGTATCATAGAAATAGAGTGGTGGTTTTTTTCTTTGCGGTATTTTGTCTCTTCTTCCTTTGGAAATAGCCAAAACCATAACAGGGATTGTTTATCCATAACAAGAATTTAAAATGCACAATTCTGTGTTGTCCTTCATCAGTGAATTAAAAATTGCATTTTGACATTTGGCCCTGTTTGCATTTATTCATTGATCCGCAGCAGGGGTGCATTTCATCTCGCGCCTCAGATACTGCATCAAGTGCGAGCTTGTGTTCTGAGACTTCCCAAATGACCTTTAATTAGTTGTTATTATTACACAGCTCATAGGCTTCAGCCACGCTGATGTCATCATTTATCTCACCTTTCATGTGAAATAGTCCTGATTGCTGTTGTGGCTGCCTTGCACTTCTTTCCCTCCCTTCTCCTGGAATGGACTAGCTTTGGTGTCCTGTTTCCATGACCTTCAACACTGACGTGTATGCACCTGCAGTGTTACTGCTATGTTGTGTTTTGGGTTTTTTTAAATGCCTTTTTCCATATATTCTTTTCTTGTCTTTTTTTCAGAGTCCTCTGGAGCATTACATTCCCCCTTTCGGAGCGTGGACAGGAGTTTGGCATTCTGCTTTTACAGGTACTTTTTTGAATTAAAATGCACTTTTTTTCGCAGGGATTGATAAAAGGAGGGCAATTCCAGAAAGACTTTACCATGTTCTCCTCTGCTGTCTGGGGAGCTATGTTGTGATAATGAGTTTCTCTTCCTCTACCATCACTAGTCGATTGGGTTGGCAGATTCATTAGTTGCAAGTAGATGGTTCCATACTTTTTCAGAAAGATTGAGACTTTCTCTTCTTTTGCTGGCCTCAGTCACGCAGCAATGTATATTTCAGTGTTGCAGAATGCTTTTTGGAAGTACTCCAGTAGTTCCAGGCGTTTTCTCACCTTTTATTCTCAACCTGTACTTTGGTTACAGTCTCTCCATTCAGTAAATTTGTTTTAGCTTTTTACAATGGAGACCTCCAGTGCAAGTGAACACTTCTTGCCTTAGTCCTCCAGAGCTTTCTATTTATTTCTGTTACTTATCTGACACCTTTTTGGAAGTATTCCAGTAGTTCCAGGCTTTTTACCATCCTTTGTTCCCAACCTGTACTTTGCTTACTGTTTTTCCAGTCAGTAGATTGTGTTAGCTTTTTGTGACAGAGACCTTCAGTGCAAACGAGCACTGGTAGCCTCAGTACTTCAGAGCTTTCTGTTGCTTATTTGGTTATTACTACTACTTTCTAAATACAGAATCCTACAGAATCAGAGAATGGGTGAGGCTGGAAGGGACCATAGTGAGTCATCTGGTCCAACCTCCCTGCTTAAGCAGTGTCATCCTAAAGTACATGGCACAGGATTTTGTCCAGACAGTTCTTGAATATCTCCAGTGAGGGAGACTCCACAACCTCTCTAGGCAATCTGTTCCAGTGCTTGGTAAAGAAATTCTGCTGGTAAAGAAGTTCTTCCTCATATTCAGGTGGAACTTTCTGTGGATCAGATTCTGCCTGCTGCCTCTTGTTCTACTGCTTGGCACCTCTGGGAAGAGCCTGGATCCGTCCTCTTGGCACCCTCCCTTCAGATACTTACAGATGTTGATGAGGTCCCCTCTCAGTCGTCTCTTCTCAAGGCTGAACAGGCCCAGCTCCCTCAGCCTGTCCTCATAAGAGAGGAGCTCCAGTCCCTTAATTACCTTTGTAGCCCTCCACTGGACCTGCTCCAGGAGCTCCATGTCTCTCTTGTACTGAGGCGCCCAGAACTGACACAGCACTCCAGATGTGGCCTCACCAGGGCTGAGGAGAGGGGCAGGATCACCTTCCTCAACCTGCTGGCAATGCCCTTCCTAATGCAGCCCAGGACACCATTGGCCTTCTTGGCCATGAGGGCACACTGCAGGCTCATGGACAGATACCCACCAGGACCCTCAGGTCCTTCTCTGCTTTCCAGCAGATTGTCCCCCAGCCTGTGCTGGTGCATGCAGTTGTTCCTCCCCACGTGCAGGACCCTGCATTTGCCCTTGTTAAACTTCAGAAGATTCTTCTGTGCCCATCTCCAACCTGTCGAGGTCCCTCTGAAGGGCCACACAACCCTCTGTGGAATCAACCACTGCTCCCAGCTTTGTGTCATCAGTGAACTTGCTGAGGAGGCATTTCATCATGCCCCTTCATCCAAATCACTGATGAGGAAGTTAAACAATACTGGGCCTAGTATAGAACTCTGGGGGACACCACTGGTGACAGGCCTCTGACTAGACCCTGTGCCACTGAATATGACCCTTGGGATCTGCTGTTCAGCCTCAGTTCAGTTCCCAATCCACTGTTCAGTTCTCAATCCACCTCACTGTCCAGGCATCCAGCCCACACTTCCTGAGTTTGCCTATGAGGATGTTGTGAGAGACAGGGTCAAAAGCCTTGCTGAAGTCAAGGTAGACAAAATCCAACTGCTCTTCCCTTATCCATCCAGCTGGTTGTTTCATCGCAGAAGACAAGCATGATTTACCTTTAGTGAGATACTAAACTGATACTAGTGAGGTAATAAACTGGTACTCCTGATCACCTTCTTGTCGTCTATGTGGATAGATATGGCCTCCAGAATGAGGCACTCCATCACCTTTCTGGGGATGAAGGTGAGGCTGCCTGGCTGGTAGTTCCCTGTGTCCTCTTTCCTGCTCATTTTGAAAGCGGGGGTGCTTTTTTCCAGTCCTCTGGCACAAGTCCATCCACAACACTCTGAGCTTGATCTCAAGGTCTGAGCAGAAGATGAGCATTAAAACTTAAAATCTTTAATTTGTCACTAAAGCTCCTAAACAAAAGGGGGAAATCCAGTGTCAGGAATAATGGAAAGAGTAACTTCATCCTTGGTGAGTACAAGGAAACCAGCTGAAACCTATGTGGGCAGGAGGGGACAGGAGCTGAATGTGTGGCACTTCATAACAAGTTGTACAATTCTTGAAAGACTAATAGGGCACTTCTGGTATTTCATTGTAGCAAAGAAAAAGATCAGTAATCAATGTCTGATGTGTCAAGTGTCAAATTAGCAACACACTTCACTAATACTTAGTTTTAATTCTGCTCAGTAGAAGGCATTTCATGTTCATCTGTTTCCAATCACCATATTTGGCGCCAGAACATAAATTTGCATTGTGTGGGGTCTTAAATTAACAATTATCACTGCTGTTTTATTTCAAGACAAAATGTTAAGTCTGAGAGTACACATGGCTAATTTAAGGGTAAAAATCTGTTCCCAGAATGTGGAAATCATCTCAGAAGCCATTTCTGTCAGCTGAGGAACTGGGAACTTGAAATTCTAGATACGTTTCATACACAGTATGAAATTAAGGCAGAAAAACCATTTTAGCTGTGCCAAGGACTGACACCAGGAACATTCAAAGATCTGTGTTAATTTTTGTGATCACAAGTTAACCTACACTAATTTTACAGTCACATTTCATATTTTTACCTTCCTCATGTCATGCTGCATGGGATTTATTTCTGCCGTCTTAGAAATGGGATTCAATGTTTTGTGTTCATACAGATGCTCCAGTAGGTCTGTAGTTTTCTTGGAAATATATTGCTCATTTTGTTGACAGAAGAGATTGGATTTGTGATCTATGATGAGAGCAGCGTTCAGTCCTGGCTGGGGTGACACAGCCAACCCTCCCTTTTCATTAGCCTTTAAAGAATGCTTTGAAACTAGTCCAGAGCAGTGATGAGCTGGAACTGGGAGTGAGGGACATCCTCAGTGGAGGGACTCAGTTCCCCAGCGGTGGTGGGGATGGTGTGCTGGAAGGGCAGGAGAGGTTACCTTTATGAAGCAGGCATGAACAGATGAGAAAACAGACACCATGTGTCCTCATTTGAGGTTTGGCACCTTGGTTTCTGTGTCCCATTATTTGTGTGGCTTAGGCAGCTTAACCCTGTGATGCTCTATTTCAGCTAACTACTTAAAAGGTTTGCTGATACTCATCCCTTAATGAAGCTAAAGCAGTAGATAGAAGATTGGCATACCTCTATCCGATTTCTGGGTTTGGAATAAATGTCTTCTATTACTTTGGGCAGCCAGTATCAATCCTGTATTTAACTTCTAGCTTGGAGATTTCCTTTTGTTTACAGAAATGGGGAGATCTATTAATGTGGCTGTGTATCACATATGTTAGAGGAGAATGGCTATGTAGCAATCTTGGGGTAGTCTGATACTCTAAGGGAGGGCAGGGATGGAGTAGTTTAAGCAGTCTTTCTAAGCAGTAGTCTAGGGCACCTGTGAGGACAGGGTGGAGAGCATCCCTAGTTCAGTGTTCCCCAGGGACAAGCCTGGTGTGTATCAGCTCATCAGCTCATGGAAGGGGTCTGAAGCATTGCCAAAAGGAAGAACAGGATTTACTGAGGCGTCTGCAGCAAACCTCAGGACTCAATTCAATTGACTGGTCAGTATTTCTGGCTGCTGGGTTTACTCCACTACGCATTTTCCTCCTGAAAGTGTGCAGTGCTCTGAGCCTGGTATCCCTCTGTGATATCCTCCTGCCAACCACCCAGTGCCAGCTCCTTTGCCACCAGCCTTCGAAGCTGAGCAGACAGTGTGCCCCAGGCACAGAGGCTGCAGGAGAGAGAAGATGTATCTCTCTCCTGCAACCCAAAAATGGTCTGGGTTAGCAGGAGCTTTGCTTCAGGGGGAGCTTCACCTTTCTCCACAATGCCCTTATACCAGCTCTGTTCTTTCTGCAGGATGTAGGAGCTGCAAGAGAGGAATTGAGGAAGAGAACTTGAGGTGTCTCTTCCTTTTTCCTATAATCCCTCTCTGTCCTTGTAATCTACTCCTGCTTCCCAACTCACTGTTCAGTGCCTCCTTCTCTATTCCCAACACCTTCTCCTCTCTGCTCTTTGCCTGGTTAATAGCATTTCTCTTCTACCTCTTTGTGTCTTGTCATTTCTCACTCTTTTGTCTGTCCCCACACTCACAATTCCAGGTTTTGGGTTTCTTTAGTTTGTTTGTTTTGTTTGTTTTCTTGGAGCTGGGATGCCTCCACTCTCCCTGCACACCCTTCCTCTCTCCATTTGATTAAATGCAGCGATTATGACTTGATACAGCTTTTGTTTTCTTTAAGAAGGTGAGGATTTTATGGTTTCTTAAAATCTGTGGTCAGGAAGAATTTCCAGCATCATCATAACTTCACCAAACCCCTCAGATATGCAAAAACCATTTGAAAGAGTCTGGACAGTCTGATTTCTTAAACGAGGCTTTCCAAGAATATTGTTTTAGTGAAGAGTCATTAAATTAAACAGTAATACAAAGCCACACTTTGAGTGTCAAACTTGCTAATTAAACAAAAGTTTGTGTGCTTGTTAACAAGTACCTAACTGGATGTTCATCTCCAGTTGAATAGGTTGTGAACAGTTTGTGAAGATCTGTAGTTTAACATGTGGACTCTGTGGCAGGTATTTCCCATACAGCAACCAAGAAGAAAACATACTCAGTGTATTCTAACAGCAAACACCTCAGCAACTGCAGTCAATGCTGGTGTGGTCTGAAGGGTTACACACACAAGCGTGTGACCATGCACAAGTGTAGCACTTGTGTTGAGCTACACAACTGTATCATTAATTGCATCATCATAACAACAAAGACCAAAATTGCCTTGTGTTCCAGTGCCAAAACTGGTATTTTTAACCATCTGCTTGAAGAACTCTGTAATATACAGATATGTCTTCAAGACATAGTGTTATGCACTCCTTCAGTTCTCTTTCTTGACTTCTAACAACTTGTACCTTTAGACATGAGGTTGGAGAAAAGGGGAATGAACTATCCTGTAGTATGGGAAAATGTCCTCTTATCTAGAGAAAAACATAGCCGTACCAGTCAAAAATAAAAGAGATCATTCATTGAGTTGCTCTGAAGGTTGCAGTGCCCTGGAACACTGCTGTAAATCACGTATGGTTTGTTTTTGTTCAGGTTTTTTTTTTCCCAGTTAAAATTTTAAAAAGACTCAATTTGTTTTTACATAGTCAGAACTTTGATAGTGTGTTTATTTAAGAAAAAAATAAATGTGCCATATTTCACGTGTGAAAAGCTGCAATGCTTAGAAATGGTTAACTCAGGGCAATTGGGTTGTAGACATTATTTTTAAATAGCCATGCTGACCTTCCTGCAGTAATATCTCATGTTACAGAAAAGGCTGTTTAATACAAAGAGTTTTGACAAACAAGACCCCACAGCTAATCAGAAGAGCAGCCCAAAGTCCACAGTTGTCAGAATTAGGCCACTCTATTGTATTCCCCTGGCTGAACATTATCATTTTTTTAATGGTACTGGTTTTGTCATGCTCATTTTTTAATTGTGCCTACTGTACTGCCTATTAAAGGTGGCCTTGTAAGTTTTTTATATCAGTAGAATACATTAATTAGCTATATTTTAATATTTATTTCTAAAGATTAAATACTTGTGTTCATGTGTAGAATTTATTTAAAAGAATTTTCCATGCAACATGATAAGCTGTTAGAGAGAAAATATTTAAATATAAATAACTACATGGCTTTCTGGTTTCTTGCTTGTAAAATCTTGACAAGCATTATAAGAAATATTCCATATGCTTGGGCACTATTTCTTTCAAATATATTTTCACAACGTGTAAGAAACTTCAGGAAGGTGCTATTAAGCTTTGTTTTGAAATGTTGAAAATAAGCATTTTCAATAGATTCTTTTACTAATTAAATCTCTTAAGGAAAGGAAATTTTAATATGATGTATTTTTCCATTTATAATAGCTCTTTCTGGTTTCTGTTTTTTTCACTGCATAAATTGTTGGAATTGTTTTTCTTTTCTGGGCTGTATTTGTTTACTTTGTGTCTTCATGTATTTGAACATTTCTGGAGTTTTGCAGGATTAGTAACTGCAAGGGAATGTCTAACTGACGCCGTTTTCATTGTGGATTTATGGTTATTTCTCACATAAAATCTGTTCATGCCTATGATACTATGTTCCTTTAATGTATTTCTCATTGTAAACAGTTTTAGAGAACTTTCATCAATGAATAAGAGTCTAAACATGGCAATTTGATATTTCAGGGCCTTGGGCCTTTTATGACAGGATGGTAAATTTTTGCCTTTCCCACAAGAACAAGCTGGCAGCAGTGTTTATGTACATAAAATCAGAGATTGCTGCACTCTTTTGAGAAATGGGAGATTGGATCAAATCCCCAGTCCCCAAACTGGGGCAAATTTCCGACCTCCTGAGGAAGAACCAAGTTGGTCTTCCTATTTCGGCTGAAATGTCCTACTTGCTAGAAATTATTTAATTGCACTGGAGCAGGGTTAGTAATCCAATTTCCTTGTCAAGTACCCTATGTGGTCTTTTTTGCTCTTTATTTAAAGGAAACTTGCAAATACTTTTTTTTTTTCTTTTTTTAAGTGGAAGCCTTTGAAAGGAAGTGCTGGAGAAGGATCTGTCTCTACATACTGAATCATAAAATTGTTAGGGTTGGAAGGCACCTCTGGAGATCATCTCATCCAACCCACCTGCCAAGGCAGGGTCACTTAGAGCAGGTGACGGACGAACGTGTCCAGGTGGGTTTTGAATGTCTCCAGAGAGGGAGACTCCACAACCTCCCTGGGAAGCCTCTTCCAGTGCTCTGCCACCCTCAGTGTAAAGAAGTTCTTCCTCATGTTGAGGTGGAACTTCCTCTGTTTTTGTTTATGGCCATTGCTCCTTGTCACTGGGCACCACTGGAAAGAGCCTGGCACCATCCTCGACACACACATTTGAGAGATTTGTATAATGCTGGGTATAGCCTGGTACTCTGAGTATCTGCCCTGGAGGGCTGCTTCCAGTCTTGACTCCAAATCTAGTGGAGGAAGTGTTTTCTTTGTCATCTTCCACAACTCTGACTGTGTTTTTAGGGCTGGCAGGTACCTACTGGATAAGACAGTGTGGATGACTAAGGTGAGGAGATCCCTGGTTTTTCTACAGATTGGGAATTATCATCAGGCTTAGTTGCTTGCATGTCTGTTAATAGAAATAAGAGCTTCACCTACACTAGGTGGCATGGGTGTTCAGGGCATGCTCATGGGCCTCTTTCCCTGAACATCTCTTCTATCCCACATGTCATGATCATTCCAGATTTCTCACAGTTCCCTTTCATAGAAGTGAAACAGGGGAGATGGGCAGCCACAGAAGTCATATATGTGAGAAAGTGGGGAAAGTGTCCAGGTTTTGACTTGGTTTGATGTTCAGGACATAGCTGAGGCCTTGTAGGCAGACAGAAGAGCTCAGAAGTGATTCTCAATTTATTAGTTGAGGGGGAAAAGTACTGGCAGAGGAACATGTGCTTCGTGGTGAGATCCAAGATTAAATATCAGTTACCCAAAATTTTATGAGCACTGCTGCCACTTAAATGGTGAACAGACACTCTGTTTCCCCACAGAATATGCCATTTTAGGTGTGTGTGTTTCAGTGCCGATGAGTTTTGAGGGCTCAGCTTGAGGTCATGTCACCTTGCAGCAGTAGCTGTGAAGGAGGTGAACATACAGAAGTCTTCTGGTCATGGGTCCTCAAGTCTTTGACTACAAGGCTGTATTGACAGATACACTGCACATTTACTATAAATATTCGTTTTGAAAATCTATACTTGCACTTTGTCTGTTTAAATCTGGCTTGATTTCTTAGTATTTCCAAGATAACAAGTTCTTCTAAGCCAAAGTGATTTATGTTTTAGGGCTTACTCTGTAGTATAATTAAGCCTAGTCTGATCCCGTAGCTGCACTGGTAAGCTGCAGTAGAGTGCTTTAACATTCATACAAGTTTTCAAACATTTAAAGGATTTAGGACTATGTTTAATTCATCGCAGTGTGACAAATGACTCAGAATTGGTATTTTGAAAATACTGCTATCAAGATATTTATTTATAGTCATTAACTCACCTGTTTGTTCTACAGGTGAGTTAATGACTATAATTTTTTTGGTGAGGGATGCTGCAGAAGTTAGAGCTGTTTCCCAGCTGCCTGATTATTGATGACGCTTGTGCTTCTGTTGTTGAGGACCAGACTTGGCAGTGTTGTTGGGGGCTACGTGGGTGATGGAATCTGAAAATCCTGCTGATGATGTGATGTATCTGTGGTAGTACTAGTAGGAGGGTGTTTTGCAGGTGTATCTCCGCATTTTTGTGGATAGATTTTTATTTCCTTCTTGGCAAGTGCATATGATTTCTATGAAACCTATTGCCGTAAAGATTTAGGTAGCTTAAAATATGTCTCACTCTGAAAGTGGACTTCTTAAGAATTACCACTGATTTGAGATGGCAACTAAAATGAATAGTATTCCATCTAAAACATTTTCGTTGAGCTTCATAATTGGTATTATTTTGTTGTTCCGCCTCCCTCTGTTTTCCCCTACTTTGCAGCAGTGAATCCCCAACTTTTTTTTTCCCTGCACACTGGAAGCACTACCACCAGGAAAAAAAGGTGGTTTACCACGGTGCCAAATCCAAGCATGGCTGTGAAGGACATCTACCAGGAGCAAGGAGATGAGTTGCTAACTTTTCCTATCAGTAGAGAAGAAAGGAATAGTGTAGTGCAGATAGTGCTCTTTCCATCATAGCAGAGCAGGAGTTACTGCATCTTGCAAAAATGGGATGGTGAAATGGGGAAGCAGTGTGAAGAGGAGGTGGAGAAGTAGGAGAGAAGTAAAAGCCCCCCTTTTCCCAGAGAAGAGGGACCAAACAGGTGGGACTTGGAACAACAGGGATCTAGATCAGGGTTTGGTGAACCCCTGAAATGTAACCAAACACCAGGGCCAAGTATCCTGTATTGAAGAAGGGGATTGTGTAGATTTCTGAAAGTGCATAAAAGATCCTGGGAAAACTGTGTAGGCTCAGGAGACCACAGGATAAAATGGGAATTGTGGCCTTGTTGTAAGGAGGAGGCTGTAAATTTAAAACACGATGGTTATGGAGAGATGCAGAATTAAAAGTATAAAAGTGGTTTGGACTTGAGACCATTGACACTGGCTGATGAACAAGCAGTAAGGGTGTTTCCTAAAACTTTCTGAAGTGTTTACAGCATCATTCTCATAAAATGAACACTGAAATAGAAATATTCACATAAGGCTACAAATGTAATAAAAAATTGTATTCCTTATTATAATCTGTTAGGCCCTTCTCTGATTTTTTTTGATTAAATGAGCAACTGAAATTATTGCAAAGAACACAATGCTGTCTAAGCAACAGATTTCCACTACAGCTTTTACAAACAAAGCCTGTAGTTTGCTCTAAATAATAAGACATTTTATATTGATTTGTACTGTCTCGTTGGAAGAAAGGGAAATTTCATTTCTGGGCTTTCTTGTGCATTTATGCAGCCTGTTGAAAGAAATCAGAGTTTTCATCGTTGTGAGGTATCTATAGGGCAGTATTTAACCCAGAAGCACCACTGAGAGTGGATTATTGCTACTGGGTAGGAGATGTAACAGTGATGGATTTCACAACTAAAAAGAAGCAAAACACTTTCTAAAGTTCTTTCAAATAGGCATCTCTATCCAGCTCCCAGTGAGCTCTAGGCATACAATACAGGGTTAGTATGTAATTATAGCTGCTAGGTTGCTTTCCTGCTTTCCAGATGTTTATACCTCCATGGATTTTCCAGCAGCTATTTCAGCTTACCAGTGTTAGCATTTGTGGTTATGGCAACGTCCTGCTTTAAGCCTCATCATCTTCACTGCACACTGAAATAGAAAGAGTGCTCAGTGGTGACACTGTTGTATTTATGGAGAGTTTTGTCTTAAAAGTCTTTGATGTAAGAGCAAAGCAGAATTAGCATAAATATATCAGCCCATATTATGCTCAGCTATGTAAGCTATTGCAAACAATGCTAGTTGTAGTTTGGGTTTTTTTGGTTGGAAGTAATACATCAGCAGTGAAAAGTGACTGCCTTTGCCAAAGCTGCTACTTTCCCACTTGGTGAAAATTTCTCTTGTCTACACAATTCTGCCACTCTTAGTTTTAGGTCACTGTAGTTCACATTATTCATGACCTTTCAAAGGTTTAAATGTATACTTGAACAGATAGATATTGCTCTCACTGTTCACTGTTCCATGTTTTAGGGATGAACAGATTTGAAAACAGGCACTTTCATTAGTATTTTGAGTCATGGTATATCTGAAAGACTGTTGCATCTCTTCATGCTTTATCTTGACAGTTAATATTATGTGAGACCAAGTCTACACAGCATACACATCTTTATCTAAAATTGGTTTAAAAAATGAAATACTGCTGCCATTCTGGGTATAGATGACCTTTTATCAATTTCAGCCAAGTTTACTTAGGCTTTGCCTGTAGTTTTAAACTTAGTGACATATATATGAGAGGTTTACAGACACAATTATCCACAGAAGAGCTTGTATCAGTTTTAGGCATACACATTAGTATAAGTTAGTGCATAGACCTGTAGCCAGTCATTCTCAGTGAAGCTCTCATTTGTAGGCTTTGCAGTGACTGTTAACAAGCCAGCATCTTTGGACCTGCAGCTCTGAAGTGCACCCAGGTGTTAGAGGAACCTGACATTTTCCATCTGTGTCCTGTGTTCATGTGCAGATTTTGTTTCGTGAACTCTTCTGAGTCCTGTTGCAGCCACTTCTTGATTACTTATACTGGAATTTATGTCATGTTTATGGTGCATCTTGAGGTAGTGGTAGTTATATTTTATCACCTGGAAAATAAAATTGACATGGGCCTTTAAATATCAAGGAAAGCAGAGTAAAGGCTGTCAGCCTTCATTATATTTATCCACTGTACATCATCCTACCTTCTGTGCAATCCCTTCATCTGCTGTCCCAGGGGGATGAATTAAGAGCATGGGCTTCATTGTAACTTTGTTAGGTGAAGCAATGTCATCACCAAAGTCAAGGACAGAAATTTCACTAATTTCATTTGGACCACATTTTCACGTTGCTTTTTCCTGCTTTTTTTGTAACCTGAACACTGCTAAAATATGTAATGCCCTTCTGTGGGTACTTTTAGACAGACTGGCTGAAACGTGGCCAATGCATAGGAGCTACAGGGCACCACTGAACTGAGGAGGGAAGCGTGTTATTTACTGTCAGTTGACATCATTCAGTCTGTGTTTAGAATGCAGTTTTGGGTATGAGAGGAAAAAAATGGACTCTGTTATTGTACGACACTATTGTATTCATAATAGTGCTAGAAATAAATACTTGCCACAAATGGAGTCTGTTCATAAATTTCTCATACATTTCAAGAAACTGGGTATTTAGAATATATGGGCCTGGGATTCCAAAGTTTCTGCACAGTTTATCTCCTCCTACTGTCTTGGCTTTCAATTAAGGAAAGAATATTTTTTAGGAGATTTATTTATAGTTAATGTTAGTTGTATAGCTATTGCTGCTCTAGGCTGTGTTGTGTTCCCCTAAATCATGCAGATAGTGCATTGGTTATTTAAATATGAATATCTGACAAACATTATGGACTCAAGAGTGATTGAATTGTGATGCCTAGAATGAATTAAGTGTTTTGAATCTCTGCCTCTGTCACATAGGAATCCTGAATTGAAGTGTCTGGCTGAAAATGCAGCTTTAAAAACCCAAAACTTTGTGCATTTTGTATTCTACTCAGCAGGTCTGCAATAGTTGCGGGGTATTAGAATTTAATTTTTTTAGAGGAGCTCAGTAAGAACTTTCAGGAAGGTTTTATTAATGTAAGCATAGTATTAAATAGAACTATGTTTGAATGCATGCATAATTTTTTTGTGTTTTTCTTGAAATAATTTCTTAAGTCTAGTGGTATTGTAAGGAAGAGCAATGGAAATACAGAGTGAATCCTGATAAACACAGTTCAATCCATAGAAGGATTACACCTGGGTGTAAACAGAGAGAAAGGAACGTTTCTTGGGTCCCTAGGTATATTGCACACATTTTCTGGGAGTCGGTGAAGAAAACCTATTTGCCTTTGAATTTCTGCAGGGCATTACTGGTACCAGAGATGTACCCAAGAGGGAATTCAGATGCCTAAGCAGTGAGTTTCTTTGGAGTTTAAGCCAGAAAAAAGCCATTTCTCTACCCTGGTTGCTGCAGTGATGATTTTCACAACTGGAATCTAAGTCTTCCTGAGACTACACTGTAGTGCTGCTCTCAGCCTCTATCATTAGCAGTAAAATTAATAAGTAGCAAGGCTCTGTGGTGTTTCAGGTGCCCATGGACAGAAGAGAGGCTGGTAGGAATTGAACTCACTTTCCCAGCTAGCAGCAGGATCAGGCTGCAGCCATCACCAGCACAGGCAGAAGTTTCATTAGATTTTACATTCATCCACTTCTCTTTCATCGCACTTTCTTTTTTGACTGTATCTGGTTAGTAATTTTTCTCTCTCTGAGATCAGAATACTGAATAAGCTTTCTAGTGATATTCAAGTGCA
This sequence comes from Pachycephala philippinensis, assembly GCA_013397055.1. Lineage (NCBI taxonomy): Eukaryota > Metazoa > Chordata > Aves > Passeriformes > Pachycephala > Pachycephala philippinensis. The sequence goes on along the minus strand of VWZT01009485.1, from coordinate 781,441 downwards.
GCACGTCAGTGAAATGGAGCAATTTAAACAATACACAAAAAGTTGATCCCTTCTCATAACTGCGTGTTCCTTAATTTATACCAGCAGCCCCACAGGTACAAAGCCTCCACGGCTGGCCACGTAACCACTTGGCTGTTACCCCCCGGGCTCCCTGTGCTGGCTCAGGTGGACATTTCTGTCCTGGCTCCTCACCAGGTCCTTGCGTTTCTTTCTAGATGCCTGAAGCACATTGCCAGTTGCAGCATGTTTCCATTGACTCCGGGGCACTTGGCTCCATACGTGCTTGCAAACAAGCATGCTTGTTCTCTCAGATAAACATGCTTGCATGGTGGGATTTATTTTTCTTCTTATTTTTTTTCCTTTTAAGTGTGGTGTTGAAGCCAATGTGGATGCTCAGCCTCCTAAGCAATGCTTGGTGACATTGATGAGGGCTGTCCAAAGTGAGGAAGTTGTTAAATGCTGGGAAAAGGCTTCCAAAAGCAGCCTCAAGCCCGAGGCCTCGGTTCCCGCAGCTCTGATCTGTAGCATGATGTGTGTGGAGCCACTCACCAGGAGGAGAATGGAGTTGGCAGCTCTCCTCTGGGGCAGGACCATGGTCACCTTTAATGACAGTGGTCAAGGAGGAAAGTTGTCTTGCTTATTCAAGTAGTATTAACTCAGTTGGGTGACAGTGCTTAGTACAGAGAACTGGGTTGTTTGTGGGGTTTTTTCCCTCTGGACAAAACCCCTGCTCTCACATAGATTTGATTTCCACACACAAGTATTAAATATACACATCAATGAGGTATTTATACAGGCACTTAGCCATCCAGCTCTGAGCTGGCAAAGTGGAAAGATTTGATTTGTGTGTATGGAAGAGAAATGTGTGTGCAGATGCGTGTTGGAATTGCCTTCTGCGCATTTGGAAATTTCATACTTAATTTCAAAACAGTACCAATAAACATGTTGATTCAAATGAGGAAAGCTTTTTCTCTTTCAGAGAGACTTAGTTTAAATTCAGGAAGTCAAACTGCTGAGGAGTTAGCACTAGGATTTATAAAACAACATTGAAAGAGAAGTTTAATTAACATTTCACTACCCTTATAATTGCACTGAATGCGTGTCTGGTTTATCACCCACCTAAATATGTTAGTTTGTATTTGAAGAATGCTTGTGACAGTGAGCCTTCAGGAAAAAGCTCAGCTTTTTCCTATAATCTCATTATAGCATTTGTGTATTTTATTTGCTTGCTTTGACCTTGGATAATATATAGAGAATATTCAATGTATATATCACGTGAGCATCAGTAGTTGAGGTGGTTTTCTTTTTACTGTTAATGTAACTTCAGCTGGAATTTAATTTTTTTGTGTGGGTTTTTTTTTTGTCAAAACAATGTAAACCCTGTACTAGTAAGTTGGGTATTGATGCACACACGAGATGACAGTAACATGAAAACAAGTCATCCCAGGGAAGGATGCTGCTCTGTGTTCCTTAGGATAGAGTGAAGAAGTAGCAGCTGCTTTTCTTTCTCTCCCTGAAGATCACAGTGATAATAGAAATGGGATATTAAAGAGGGCAGGATAGATTAATGGGGCAGTAATAAAACAAATGAGACCCATTAGCGAAATCGCTGCTTGAAAAGTAGATTCTGTGATAAGTGCCCTTCAGTGCTTCATGCAGGAAAAATTGTTTCAGCACTTGTAATATCATCCGTGGTGTTGGATTTTAGACTGTTGTGACAATCTAAGTGATAGAACCTTAAAATAATTTAGATGAAGATAAATTTCATTTGTAGTTACTGCCTGATAGAAAACCTGAATGATTTTTGTCTATGTGTTGGAGACAAGTTCTTTTTTTTTCAAACCCAGTCAGAATGTTTTTGCATGTTCCCAAAATCTTACATAAAAACCCAAAGCCATTTTTTGTTGTTCTCTAAGCCTGTAAGGTGATCATGAGAGCTTTGAAAGCCTTCTTTTATTGCTGGAGCACTGGTGCTATGGCTACTAATGTTCAAACAGACTTGGAACTGGAATTGGTGGATTTAGTGACATCTCCTGTTTTTATTTGTTGATTTTTTTATTAGATTAACAATGAAAGATTTGCACTGCACTTAAAACACTACATGTTTCTGTTTGCTCTCTGCTTTTTAGACCAGATTGTTTTCTGGATGATTTAATAAGGAAAATACACTTAATTGCTGAGATTTATACAGTGTGTTTCCTATAAAGAGAAAAATGTTTGGGGTTTAAAGATAAAATATGTTCACAATCCAACTTAACAAAGCCAAATATATTAATATGAAGTTCTCTTTTACTGGCAGATGGGTGGGTCTAAGTCTCTGAATTGTCTCGTTCTGCTTCCCTTTCTCCCTCTAGAAATGTATGGCTGTGTTGTGGTGGGGCTTAATTTTTTGGGATTTTTTTTTTTTTTATCATTTCCCAATGTAATTTTGTTAAATCCAAGCTCAGAGTGTAAATATCAAGCAATACATGTCTTGTAAGATGCAGAGGGGTGCTGGGGCGCGCTGAGCGCTGTGTCCCTGTGCCGCCCGCGGCAGCATCCCGGGCGGCGGCGGGAGAGGAGGGCCGGGAGGCGGCTGTTGCTATCGCTCTGATGTCAGGCGCTCCCGCTAACGTGTGGTTGGTTACTCTGCGTTTCAGATCGCTGCCGCTCGCGGAGCGCGGAGGGGACGGCGAGACTCCCACATCTTTCAGCGAGAAGAAAGGAGTCAGCGGAGCAGACTAATACGGACTTGTGTCGGGTGCCCTTGCCCTACAAAGGCTGCCTTTAAAAGAGAAACGCAGTGTTATTTAATGAGCTGTGAGATGAGGCACTGCTGCTAACGCTCAGATCCCAGGATTCATCGGCTATTCATTGTGCTTAATGTACATGTTTCTGCACCGTGCATTTAGGAGATCCCAGAGAAGAATCCAAAACGGCTGCGGGGGAAAGACCACCAAACATGCCTACAGAAACATTACCGACAGGTAGCATGGTGAAGCCGGTCAGCCCTGCCGTGACTTTCACATCTGCCGTTCCTCTCCGCATCCTGAACAAAGGACCTGACTATTTTCGCAGGCAGGCGGAGCCTAATCCAAAAAGACTGAGTGCAGTGGAGAGGCTTGAAGCCGACAAGGCGAAATATGTCAAGAGCCAGGAGGTCATCAATGCCAAGCAGGAGCCCGTGAAGCCGGCGGTGCTGGCGAAGCCGCCGGTCTGTCCCGCGGCCAAGCGAGCGCTGGGGAGCCCCACCTTGAAAGTCTTCAGCAACAATGCAAAGACTGAGAGTGGAGTCCAGAGAGAAAATCTGAAACTTGAGATTTTGAAGAACATCATCAACAGCTCTGAAGGCTCCAGCTCAGGTTCAGGGCATAAGCATGGTCCCCGAAATTGGCCGCCCCACAGAGCCGATTCGACAGAGCTGAACCGACACTCGTTCGCCGAGTCCTTGAAGGTTTACCCCACGCAGGGCCGCAGCAGCCCACAGGAGAGCAGCTCCAATGTCAGCAGAAGGCTTCTAGATCAGTCAGCAGAGACTTTCTTGCATGTCTCTCACAGCTCTTCAGACATTAGGAAAGTAACTAGTGCAAAGCCCTTAAAAGCAATACCCTGCAGTAGTTCAGCCCCACCTCTGCCTCCAAAGCCCAAAATTGCTGCCATTTCCACTCTGAAATCCCCAGAGATTGAGGCAGTCGAGTCTGGATGCGGGGTTAGTAGAAGACCCTCCCTACAGCGATCAAAATCAGACTTAAGCGACAGATACTTTCGCGTTGACGCAGACGTTGAACGATTCTTTAACTACTGCGGACTGGATCCTGAAGAGCTTGAAAACCTCGGGATGGAAAACTTTGCAAGGGCTAACTCTGATATTATATCCCTCAATTTTCGCAGTGCAAGCATGATTAGCTCAGACTGTGAACAGTCTCAGGACAGCAACAGTGACCTTAGAAATGATGACAGTGCCAATGACCGTGTGCCATACGGCATTTCTGCCATTGAAAGGAATGCCAGAATCATCAAGTGGTTATATAGCATCAAGCAAGCTAGAGAGTCACAGAAGGTGTCCCATGTGTGAGAGAGAAATCCACCATAGAAAAAAAGCAAGGACTGTATCTTTGTCTGTGAATATTCAGTTTGTGAAGGGTTGTGAAGTCTACTTGAAGTCTTGTACCCTTCTCAAATCTCTTTGTGTTGCTTGTTGTGCAATGTTTCCAAGTTGCATGCCTGTCAACATGTGAGCTGACCTGGCTTCCACTTGAACAATAACTAACTACAAAGCCTGGCTGAGCATACACATTATCTGCCAAAAGTTTAAGACAAGAATCTGATTAGGGCTTCAGTATAATCAAAGTGTTTACATGGAAAGGTTATATGACTTCTTTGGTATTTATGTGGTTCCTTGTGGATTTTATGTATGTCACTTTTTGTCTTAATACAGATATTGTCAACTGACGTTACTCGTTTCTAAGTTGAAACAGAATCCCTTTGGGGGGAAGAAAAGCAAAATTGGCCAAAGTAAGAGGTTTAGGCATACGACGATAGGCAAAGCAGCCTTATCTCTTGTAGAAAGTGCATTATTGGCACATGAAAGCTGTTTCTAAAAGGCAAAGAATGCTATGTTCTTAAATTATGTATCGTTGTTAAACTGTATATCCCTACTTGTAGTAAGGCACTGTTCAGTAAAAGTTTCTTTTTCCTAGGTAAGCTCCCTCTGTTTTACAGCAGAAGTAGTCTAGTGAATCTGCTTGACCGCTCATAAACTAAATGAGTCTTGCATTTGGGTTGGTGTAAGCATTATAATGATTTTGTATTATCCCAGTTGGAAAAGCTTAAAGAAGGTTGGAGTCAACAAATGAAAACAGCGCAGGTGCAGGATTTTGTGGGTTTGATTTTTACTCAAAGATTCCTGGTCTTAAACTTTTGACAGGAATAATTAGATCCTATAGCTGATATTGAATGCCTTTATTAGTCAAAACACATCATGACTACAAACTCCATGCTGTCTTAATTTTTTTTGTAGACCTATTTGAACAGTTAATGAACAAAAATGGAAACACACAGCCATATCAGTATAACGCCTCCTATTCAGAAGTAAATACACTCAGTAGCTGAACTATTATCTGAAAAAATGTGATTATGTTGTCTTGCATATGTTATATCTAAGGCTGTGAAAGTTTGTTCCAGCTCTAGGAAAGTGTAGAAACATGACAGTATGTAGCTTTTCTTTTCTTTTTTTTTTCCTCCTTAAGATGGTTAGTGCTGCAAATCAACCTGTTACAAATCTTTCAACAATCTGTGTCTTCCCAGTGGTTTAATTAACTGTCACTTCAACTGACAGTGGTGGTGTGGTAGTGGAGAAGTTGAAAGTACAGTGGTCTGCTTCATTATTATTGTATACATGCTTTGAAGTAAATTGCAGCACTACCTTATACTACATCAGCTAATAGGAAACTTTTTTATTGTGTAAATGCTGTAAGACTTTGTATATACTTCAGTTGTTACGAAATCTTTAAAAGGAAGAGTGTTATGCTAATAAATAGCTCCTGGTGCAGGTATGGTAGGGTTTTTTTGTTCTTATTTTCACCCCTCCCATTCTTAAAACTATATCAGGAACTCAATTGCAGTGTGTTTTAGTGCTGTAGAAGGTCTTGGTTAAATAATAGTTCCAGTAAAAGGTTTCTTTTACTAAAGTGCTTTTCAGAATATAATTTTTTATAAAATAACTATAGCAGCATGATCTGTCTGAAGAACTAGAAGAGATTTTCAAGACTCCTAAAATAGCTTGCTTCTTCCTTACCTAGCCATGTTACTGTTCCCGTTTATAGCATCTGTTCGTAATGAATCACCGCAGTCTTCTGAACTATTCTTCAGTAGTGCTTATTTATATATTTGAATATTAAAGATGTTTTACAAAGTCGGGTTCTATCTTTTCTCTGAGAAGCCTGTAGCCCAACTTCTTACAGATAGCTACAGTTAATGCAGGCAGGACTGGAAGTGGAGCCATGCAGCTGTTTGTTTCCTATGGAATTATCCTACATCCAGTTTTATATAATTGTTCTCTAAATGGTTGTTCATGGAGGGGGGAAAGCACACATTCAGTTTCAGCGCACATTCAGCTTCAGGAGGCTACTCTATGATTTTTACAGTTGACTTCACAACCTTAGACTTACAACATTCCTAGCTCAGACAAAAAAAAATGAGGAGCTCTGTATTTCAGCTACAGGCACATTTGTGACATTTTAAGCTCCATGGGTTTCAGTTGGCCTTGACATCACACTGGTTTTTCAAGCATATTTTTCCAATAGTAAGTTCTACTCAGTTCAGTGACTATTTTGCCAAGGAAAATAATGCTTGAGGGATTAAAGCCAAGTGTAATGCAGCTGTACAGCAATGAAATAAAGAAGTTAAAACTGAAATAAAAAATGCACTTACATTGTTCTCTCTCAAGTGTTTTAAGAACGATGATAAACATGCTATCTCAAGTGTTGTCAGCCAAAAACAGTAATAAAGAAGCCTTTATAACTAGAAAATTGATTACAGCATATGCTAGTATTCTGAACTTGTTTCCCAAGGTTTGTTGGGGAGCCGTAGGCTCTTGAGAAATCAAAATAATTTCCTTTTAATCACGCAAGGAGTTGTGAGCTATCTGTAAGAGGGCATTTCCTCACCCAAGATCTTAGGCAGCACCTTTGAAACAGCACATGCTCTGCCTTCGCCATCCCTGCTTCCTACAGTGTGCACATGAGTAAGATTTTACTGGACCTAGACCTTCACAGTCAGCTGAACCTGCAGCTCTGGTGAGTAATAGAAATCATGGGATTGCAAAATGTCCACAAGGCTTTGAACAAGCAGGTAACAATTGCCTTCATTTGTCGCTTTATTGCCATTGATGCAGATAGTATTTCATTCTTTATGGTCTTGTTATTTACCTGTATGTTTACATAAAACCCAAATCATTGGTGTCTGATTGTTTTTGTGTTCAAATGGGAATAACCATTATATATAATATAATATTATATATTATCTGCTTCTACAGACAGGTAATCCTATCATGTCAGGAGTGCATTACTTGTCTCTGCCTTAGGAGATTGCTGAGTGCCGAATGTTGAATTCACACAGTTGTAACCAGCTCAAATGCTTCATCAGGGACCTGTTCTGGTCATGCTCCTGCTGTGTCCAGCAGGAATTTACCCAGGTACAAAGTGCACAGCAGGTGTTCACAGCTAAACAACAGCTCTTGTTTCAGCTCTGGAGGGAAATGCAAGCCTATGGTGTCCTGTGGAAGCCAGCACTGAGCCTGGTGCTGACAGTCCTGGCCACAGCAGTGGAGAAAAATGCAGTGTGTCTTCAGTGATGGGTATGAACTCATACACACACACATACACAAAAGAAACCACCACAGAGGTTTATGGTGGTTCTGTTCATTTGACTTGCCAGAGGGGGAAAGGAAGAGGAAAACTGTGTGACCAAGTACACTTTGAAAGCTACCTACAGCTTTGCACAGAGATAAACCATTTATCTAAGTGAAAGAGATGGGCATCAAAGTAAAACTGGTCTTTTAATCACTTCATATTATATAGTAACAATGTCATGAAAGATGAGAGATAGAGGATCTATGCCACAAATTTACATTCAAGAAATACAAGTAGTGAAATTGTCTTTTTTTTTTATGGGTACTGTTTCTGCAAGAGAGAGCTTTGTGCTGTGAGTGTATGCACCATCTGAGTGACCGAGGGCTTTTGAAGGGTAAACACAGAACGATGATGCTTTTGGCAGTAATTCAAAAATCAAAAGGCACGCTCAGACAACAGAGCGAGTCAGTATTGCTGACTTACCTCTTTTTACAGCAGTTTATCCATCCGTGGAGGCCATACGCACTTGATTCCAGTCATTCAGTGAAAAACAAAGTGCTTAATGGAGCTCTGCAGTGCAGAGCTGAATAATTACAGTCTGCAGGAGAACGGGAAGGGAACTAAACCTTAAAAACAGTCATCCTGATACCTATTGATTATGGGATGATATGTTTAGTACATTATATTCAGAGCTCATTTGTTTATAAGAAACTTTTTATTAAGCAGAGTAGTCTAACAAATCTGTGAGGTTCCATTTTTCCAAGGCTATAAAACTCTTGTTCTTTGTGATTAATGCTGCCACACCAGTAACTGAACACATTAGGCTTAGAATATAAGAGCATCTGGAGTTTTGTTCCCATGAACAGTAAGGGTCCATTGCCTATTTTGGCAATGAATATAAATGCAGATATAAATGTGCTACACAGGAGAATAAATTGGTCAAGGTGTTTTGTCCTGAATTATAAGAGAGCTCTGTATTAAAATCCTTGTTACCAAGGCTTAAACATTCACTGATATTCTGAATTCATTTGACATTCCTTGCTGTCAGCAGGAAGACTCCAATAATCTGCCCTTTGAAATATGTCATCCATAGCTTAATGGGAAAGGCCATTAAAGTTGTCTGTTCAGTGTAAGGACTTTTATCTCCTGATGATGGCATCTGTTAAGTGAACCTCTAAATAAGCACATTTCAGTCAGAAGTATTAACCCATAAATGCCTTTTGTTTTTCTCCCTGAAAGCCCAAATGGTGATCGATAGATGAGTCCTACCATTTGTTACTGTTACTACATTATTGCTAAATACTCGCTTGATGTCCCTTGGGCTGCAGTGCAGTCTAAAGTGGAGACACCTACACTACACCACCTGCCTTGCCCTGCTAGGTATGAACAGCCTTCAAGCATATTCTACATTTAATCACTTAGGAACTTGGTTGTGGTTGCCCATCAAAACTGATTATTAATAAACAGTGACTTTTTTTTAAAAATTGCATGAAAAACAATCATTTCTAGAACTAAAAAGTAGTCTCTTGAATGTCATTTTTCTAAATTTAAAGTAATTTTCATGGTGATCTTATGACAAGAGTAAGAGAGTGCTAGTATCTGTGCTATTATTGTTTCTTGCTTTTGGCACAGCAAGTCGTCTCCACCTTCTTGGTGTCTCGCCCTTTCTGAGTTTTCCCAGCTTCCTTCTTCTTTTCTGTGTGTTCTTTCCCTTGTGGTGTCTGACTTTTACATCATCTCTTCTTTGAAACTTCCAACCAAGGTCATCGTATTCTCCTTGCTTAACCTCCTTCCAAAGCAACTTTCCCACAACTTGTTCTGTGTTTTATAACCACTGTATTCATGACAGCCTGTTCCCAAGAGAGTAACTCTGTGGCTACAGTTGAGCTGCCCTGTCCTGAAAAGACAGTAATCTTTTTAATGGATTATTTTTAATTTTCTGTCATACTATTTGCAGGCAAGATGAAACAGCGAGAGGTACTTCTTCAGGAAGATGTAGTGATTGAAAACACTTGTGAAGAACAGGATAGCAAACGTATCTCAGAAGTATCAACCTCTTGGTCCAAAATTGTCTGTATTTTTTTCTCTATCATATCTCACTCAATGCATAGTCTTGCTATTTCTTTGTCTCCAAATAAAATACTGGCTTTAGGACTGTAAAGGTGGTACAGTTTCCAGTGAACAGAATGCAATGGGCCCACTATACAAGAAATATTTATTGTCTTGCCTTCTGCTGTTTGGTAACGGGGTACCTGTGTGTCTTGCACCTTTGGCATCCAGACTGCTTGCACTGCATGTGCAGTTCTCAGGCAGCCGGTCAGAGAGCACTGCCTAAAAGGACTTGTAAAACAAAAGGACAGTGGAAGATCCAGGAGGGACAAAGCCTGTCCTCACCCTGGCTATTGTGAAGACCTTTCAGCTGTGGTAAGAGAAGGTTTAGAAGCTGAAGACCCCAAACTGCCATCTCATGCAGCCCTGGGGCTGAAGGTCTGAGACTTCAATCCTGTGTGTGAGAAAAGGGTATCTGGGTGTCTGGGACACAGGATAAATCAGCGTGTGGAAGCAGAAGGCACTTGCTGAAGCCTGCTACTGTTTCATTAAATAGCTGCTATTCATGTCATAAAACATGAAAACAAAAAAAGGAACAGGGTTGAAATTTGGAGAACAGCTGTGTATGCAAATGCTTTCAGACAAGACGCGGAGGTGGTCAGATAGTTTTGCTTTTTAAGAAAGGAAGCTTTTAAAAGATCTTTTAATAAATGACCTGCTTTTCAAGTATATTAATCTTTTATGAAGTCTGTCTTGCTATTCTGAACTGTAAAAGCTTTGCTTCTCTCAGCACACAGCATTTAGAAATGCACCAATGGTGATTTGGAGTGACTTAAATAACAGGACAAAAGGGTGCTTAGCTAATGTGAACTTTATTTTACTACAATTTTAGATGATGGTGGTTTTGTTCTTTATTTTAAATTGATTGTAGAAATATAATATTAACATAGAAATAGAAAATTAACATAGTCTTATTATTACCATTGTCCTGCAAATAAGACTGGGAAATACAGGTTAATTTGTCTGCATGAAAATTACATTATTAGGTTTTGACAAAGGCTTGGTTTTCTTCATTCACGTTTTGCATACCTCAGAGCATATCAGCTTACACTTATCTGGCACAAAACTCACTCATCCCATCTGAAAATGCTTTCTGCAAGCTTATGGGTTTGTGTCCACCTGGTGTGTTTTCTACAGGACAGACACTGAGGTGCTGGAGCTTTTCCAGAGAAGGGCAACGGAGCTGCTGAAGGGTCTGGAGCACAGGTCCTGTGAGGAGTGGCTGAGGGACCTGGGGTTGTTTAGCCTGGAGAAAAGGAGGCTCGGGGGAGACCTTATTGCTCTCTATGAGTACCTGAAAGGAGGGTGTAGCCAGGTGGGAGTCAGCCTCTTCTCCTAAATAACAAGTGACAGGATAAGGGGAAAAAGCATTGGATGGTAGAGTCACCATCCCTGGAGGTATTTAAAAGAGGTGTACATGTGGCACTCAGGGATATGGTTTGTGTTCAGGTGTGGTGAACTTGGCAGTGCTCAGTTAATGGTTGCATTTGGTGATTTTAAAGGTCTTTTCCAACCTAAGAGATTCTGTGGTTGTTTTGTGTTTAATGACTCTGAACAAAAGAACTGTCAAAGTGCTTTCAATTTCCCCTGGTTTTGTTTCTAGCATGTTCAGCCTCCTCCTCTCCTACAGACCGAGTGAAAACATCAGTATAATATATATTCTCTGGTATTGAATTCAGGAGGTAGAGAACAGGCATAGAGCCATAGTGTTAAACAATATTTTTGCTTTTTTTTCCTGATGAAATTGCAGGTTTGGTGGGTTTTTTCCTCCAAAATGCTGTACAGTCAAACAGAGCCAAAGAAGCTAATAAAGTGTGTGTGTGTGTGTGTGTGTGTGTGTGTGTGTGTATAGATATATAAGTGCAAAAATATATCATAGGACCTGTAGCAAGAGGACAAGGTATAATGGGTTTAAGCTGAAAGAAGGTAAAGACAGACTTGGTATTTGCAAGAAATTTTTTGCTGTGAGTGTGGTAAAATACTGCTCGCCCAGAAAGGTGGTCGATGCCCCATCCCTGGAAACATTCAAGGTCAGGTTGGATTGGGCTGTGAGGGACTTGGTCTAGTTGAAGATGTCCCAGTTGATTGCAGGAGGATTGGACTAGGTGGCCTTTAAAGATCTCTCCTAGCCCAAATCATTCCATGATTCTGGGTTTTGCCCACAGGAAACCTTAAAACCTGTCTAGCATAAGGAAACCTTAAAACCTGTCTGGATGTTTCATCTGGGAAGACCATGGGAAAATGAATACCCAAATTCTGCCCCCATTGAAGTCAACGGGAATTTTACTACTGATCTTTAGTCGAACAGGCAGCCTTTCTTCTACTGTGAGAACTTAGTATTTTGGCCTATTTGGGGATGGATGGGGTTTCTTTCTCTGTATTGTGAATATCATGCACTAGTTTTCTACCACTTTCTCACCTATTTTTCTGTCTGCTCAAAAAGTACAAGGGGGAAATCCCTCCAGACACTGCAGGTAGGAGCCCTGGGAGGAGTGAAACCTTGCAGAGATGAGGCAAAGAAGACATTTGGTGAAGCACAGACCACCAGTACTGGTGTGAGGAGAAGGTCAGGAGCTGCCCACCCAGCACAGGGTGTGTCTCTACACACAAGTAGCACATGTTATCATTTGTTTTCTGAATTTTTACTGAAAAGCTAATGAGCAGATTATGGAAAACCTGCAAACTAATGAGCCATCATGAATATTCATATCAAGCCTCAGGGGTGCCCCTGCTGCTCATCTCTAAGCACCAATGAGGCCTTACAGGAGCAATGTATGACCAGTGCTATTTGAATACTCCAAACCACATTTAAGTAGTCAGCTGTGATATCAAAAATCTTTATGGGCAGTTATTTATTTGAGAGATCATTTCTGATGTTTTCAGGATAGACCCTGCTCCTTGGAGGTCACAATGGAAAAGTGTGCATTTCTCCTGTCATTGTCCTATTTCCAGCTCTGCTACAGAAGAGCAAGCAAGCAGAGCTCTTCAGGACCCTGTTCCGGCCATTCCCACACCATGTGCAGGACATTCATGTGCTGCCATAGCTCAGAGACATGGATACTTTGATACCCAAAGGCAGCTGTGGTGTGGAATTGAAGATTTTTCTCATGGGCTCATTCCCACACCAGTTCCACACAGAGCTGATGCTCAGGGTCATGCTGTGTTCAGGGGGCTGCTGAGTGAACAGATGTGTAATGCCATGAAATTATGGAATGTGTTGAAAACTTATTGAAAGGGGTTTCCTGACCATGTTTTGCTGAGCAAAAAATGGTATTTCCCATGGTTGAAATCTTGGCAGAGCACTCATTCAGTAGACACTGGGCAAAAGTCAGTGGTCCAATGGGCTTACTGACGGGCAGAGCTCGTGTGACTTCAGGAGCAGTGAAGTCCTGCAGCTGCATCAGCCCCTTCCATGAGACAGCACAACATGCCAGGTATGGGAAAGACTGAGTGCATTGGAAGGAGGGATTAGCTCTACAAAGCCATGCCACTGGCCAGGCTTAAGCAATTATTTATGTTTTAATACAGTATTTTTAAGAATAATTTATAGCCTCATAATACGCAGTAAATCTAATCCATTGGCTTAAAGTGTTTGTGAACAGTGGAGGGTTTTTTGTTTTTTGGTTTTTTTTTAATATTAAGTTAGAGAAGTAGTTCAATATGAACCCCTGGCAGCTATTGACACACAGCACCTTTTTTTTTTACTGGGCCGGATGAGAACAGGTCATGTAGATAATAATATGGGATTGTTAGTAGGTTATGAATAGCTGAGTTATGAAGATGAACCTCTTCAGAAAAATATTATTAAAAATAAAACATAGAGACGATTTTCCTGACTGATGCTGACTATTGCACGTCTTTCCCAGCAGCTAAAAACAAGTTGTTAGGTTCCAAAAATATAGATAGACTTGCTGTCTTTAAAACCATTAAACAAGAAAGCAGGAAAGAGAGCATGAATTTTTAGAGCAACCTCGATGTTAGTGTATCCTGATCATGTCCTGTCTGGCATGGGGGGACAGCGAGGGGAGAGACAGCTGCTTTAGCACATGGACTGCAGGAGAGTAGAGGGGGGAACAGAAATGTGACCTGAAAATAACAACTGTGACAGTCTGACCATAAGATCTTCCTCATGAACAGTCTGCAGGAGCAGAGCTTGTCACCAGGTTTAAATGCCAGGCATTTCAGAGCAGGGATGTGGAACAGTTTCACTGCCCAGGGCTCCCAAAGGATCTGACATCTGACTGGCCACGGCCACTGGTGCCGGCTTTTTAGTTTTTATTACTGCTCTCACGATACATCCCTACAGACTCATTTGTAATGCTTCTCTCATTCCCCTAAGTGGGGAATGCCAAGATAAGAATACTGGAGGTCTTTGTACTCTCAGCAGTGAAACACAGCAGAGATGAGAGCGATAGGAAAGGTCCAGGAGGCCAGGAAATTTTTCTCAGTCAGTTCCCTTTAGAAACCGCCCCCTTTGGGGGAGGCACTGCAACAGTGGAGGCAGGAGCTGCATCCTTTAAAGGTTTTGGAAAGGAATTACCCGCCTCCTTGAACACGACGCTAAATCCAGGCACCCTCAGAGCTTCTGCTGAAAAAAAGTTGCAACTTTTTTCAGTCCTGCCCTGCACGCCACCACATTTTTGCTGCTGCAAATAAGCAGCATTTCTGCAGTGATTTAGTAGGTGTGGGGAGCAATGACGCACTCGGGAGCTCGCTGGCTCACGTGTCCCTTCCCACCATGGTGTAGGAAGGTACCCTTCTGTAGAGCAATGCTCCTTGCCTCCCTCTTTGCCCTGTATTTCACCCCTGCTGTTTCTTTCCCAGCCCCATGTTTCCACATCAGCTACTCAGGAACTGAACATCCTTTCTCCTGGACCTTATTATTCTGATGTGGAGTGGTGAAACCAGAAGCCAGGGCTGCAGCTGTTTGGCTCATCCTTGAAATTTTTCTGACAACAACCTGGGTTTCCACTTTATTTATGACGAGCCATATGAAACTGTTTCATGAAGCATATCACTAAAATTTTAGTTTTCCTGTTGCTTTTTTTTACTGTAAGCTGAGGCCATTTATCTTCCTTGCTGATGTTTTCAGTCTTTCAGCTTCCTCAGGTTGAAGCATTTATTTCTTTAGGCAACAGTTTCTACATTCTTTGAGGGACAGTCTGTTTTTTAACGCTATGGTACATGTAACTCTACTAAACTATTGCATGCGTGTAGTTAGTCCGTTGCATAAATATGCATTTGTGACCAGGATGAAGGAACAGTAAGTTCATGGAAAATTTTAAAAATAAATTTTTGAGGAGCAGTTTGGAGCAGTTCCAGTCTATCTGAGCACTGCAGATGTAATGCGGGCTGCCTGCATTTGCAATGCACAGTAAAAATTATCAGAAGATTCTGATTAGTAAATGGAATGTGTAATGTGTTCCCAACAGACCGTTTTCCCACAAGAAATAACTCATTTTGAGCCCTGCTTATTTTTCAAAAGTGCATAATAGAACTGACATTGAGAAAATTTTATGTGGAACAGGGGAAATAAAAAAGCTACCTCCAAGTTAGAGGAACTCCAAATCAAATAATTCAGTTGAAACAGTTCTGCATTATTTCTAGCAAAGAATTTGATTGACAAGTGAGTCACGAAAGCACAATAAATCTCTGCTCCCAGGGATCTGTGGTCTTTAAGGAGTGGAAGGGCGCTGCTGCTGCCCCCAGCCTGCCCCACTGCTGTCCCAGCCCACGGCTCAGGCGCTGCTGCTCACAAGGGGAGTTGGCTCCATCTTTAAAATGAGTAGGGGTATTGTCTGCATTGCTGCTCTAAGATGGCAGTTGCTTTTCCAAGTTCTGTTTTCCCCACTTCCCAAAGACAAGTCTCCTTCAAAAGACATGAGCAGCCCTTGCACCACCATGAATTGCTTAACGTGCTCTGTAAGAGCACACACGTGCCACGGTGCAAAGGTATTATCACAACATGATGTCACAACTGGTGATGGACAGTGAAGCAGCTGGTGTCCCCTGACGTATCAGCTCACATCTGGCATGAAGCAACTCATGTCTAAACTGGGTGGATCTTTGGGGCCTGGAGAATTCACAGACTCCAAAATCAATACGTCCCATGGTCAAGTCTCCTCTGCTCTGAGACCCTGCTCTTCTGCAACACAAAGGCTTTGTGTTTTCTGCCCTTTGTGAGCTTTGAAAATTATTTGAAAACTGAATTTTGAGGTCTCAACCATTTCTGGAGAGAACTTGTTCCTTAGACAGGGTTGCTTTTGTCAGCATAACTGCCAGCTGTTGTTTCAGGCTAATCTGTAAGGTGAAGCAGGCATTTATAGCAGTTACAGTAAAGTCCCTCCTTTTTCCATTTCTTTCCAAGAGAAAATCTGAAAAACATAGAGATGTGTTCTCTGTAGGAAAATGTAGGAATAAAACCTCCTTTTCTTAGGCTCTTCAAGAGTGTTCACACTACAGAAAAAGGGTCCATGCTCATACCAAATATTATAAAATATGTACATTTCTCACATGTAAACCACTGAAAACTAAATAGAGGCCACAGATTTTTCTTTATGCGCATTAGGTTTCAGATTGCAAAACAGCTGCAAGTTGGCAACCACTGAGAGGTGGGACTGGATTGACTGCCTTCTCAGACAAAGTGCCACCTCAGAATGTGAACATGAGAAACAAAATGCTGCATTTCAGCTTGGCAGTCAGCCCTGCTCAGAATCTGAACAGGAGGCTTCTTTGGGGTCCTTGGACGCCAAATGGAATGTCTGTGACAATTCAATATGTGCACAGAGATAACACATCAGTGTATCAAAATGCAGCAGGCTTCGCATTGAGGACCCAATATTTACCTCTTCTGCACAGTAGGCATACTGTAACCTTGCTCTAAAGAGGGTTGTTGTCTTTGCTTTCTTTTGGAAACTTTATCCATTATCTCTTTCACCTGATCAGTTTTCTTTCAATGTATTTAAAATGTGTCACATATGTTTTCATTTGCAGTTAAATTTCTGAGCTGCTAGCAGTGATTCTTTGCATGTACTCTGCATTTTCACTCTGATTTTGAGATCTTCCTAGCAATAAACTAAAAAAACCACCGGATCATTATTTCTGAGGATGCCACGCTGATATAACTGCAACCCTCTGTAGCTGAAAAATATCAGTGACATTCCTCTGTTTGTCTAATCCTTGACTTCAAGACACCATCAGATCAAAGCCAAGCACTCAGCCAGTGTATGCTGGGTTTTCTTCATTTCCAAAAGAAATACTACAACTTGCAGAGCAGAAAATCCCCTGTATCCTTCTATAAAATCCTGCAGAATGAGACACGCTTATAGCTGTGAAAGGAGGGAAAAAGCAGATAAAATTCTGACCTCCTGTAGAAATGAAACTCCTGTCATTTCTGTCACTGAGGCTCTGATTTCACCCAAGAATTACAATTGTGACTTCCTTTAAAAAGTAGCTTGTCTCCTTAAACAGTGTTTTTGAGAAATGCAGCACTATCACCCAAGGTACGGATTTGTGCTAGTGGAAAGTGATACGCGGTTGTGAAATGCAGCCTCTAGAAATTAATTCCTCCTGAGTCAGTTTTGTTACGTTTGATTTGGGGTTTTTTCCTTTTAATCAGACTCATCAATTTTTAGGCCAGATGAGATCACTTTAATTGTTTTGCCTGACTTTCTCTATAACACCAATTATAATCAGGCATGAATTATTTCCCCTTCGAATTACACTGTATTTCAGTTGAGAAATCCTATTTTGATTTGAACAAAGGCAGTGATGGAGAACCCACAACAGCTTTTACTAAATCATTTCAGTGGTTAATAACCCCCTGCTTAGATAAATTGTAGTCTCCTTTGCAGTCTGAATTTGTCCAGCTTCAAAGAGCAGCCCCGAGGTTGTGCTGTACATTTTCTTGCCCACTACCACAGCTTTGCTCACTGCACAGAGACTGTGAACATATCTGCCTTTAACTTTTTCTTGGGTACACTAAAGAGCTGTCAGATGAAGAGATTTTCATCCTACCAAGATTTTCATCCATTCCAAGGTGTCCTAGCAGAAGTGATTAGCATAGCCAAGATAACCCTGCATGCACCATTGATATAGTGTTAATGGTATTCTCTTGTCTTTGTGCAGCCTTTGCACGTGTTGGAGCAATGGCTGAGCTTCACAGGCTGTGTCTTAAGTTACCCCTTACCAGAGATAGATACCTCTTTCTGCCATTCACAAGGCAGAAAGTCACCAGACCTGTTAGCACAACACCACATGCCATTTCTCCCTAACCCACTTCAGCTGCAATGATCCATGTTAAAAAAACAACCCACAAAACAACAGGAAAAAAGCAACACATTGCTCAAAGCGTTAAGGCTAACCTAGATCCCGTGACAGAATGGGGCTGGGGAGCGATGGCATCAGCAGCTGCTCTGGGTCACCTGCACATTCCACTGAACAATCCTTATTAGGACCCACTTTTTCTGGAATATTTACACCTATCTTAGTACCCAGCTGTACACTGTCCCTTCAATACACTTGGCCATGTATTAGCTGATGGTTAACCTCACAGACATCATTCTGACCAGGCACCTTGCTGTGTTAGAGTGTGCAGCAGTTGTCAGGCTCTTTGCTTGCTCTGGCATAACCAAACCAATTTTGCTCCATTTTCAGATTTTGCTAATTCTTTTATTAAAACCTCCCAGTTTATCAAACCGAACCTGCTGCATAGTTAAAAAAAGCCACGGTTCTTTGAAGTTCTTAAGCAATTGCAGTTCCCAAGACTGATGATCTATTACGAATAATGTTTTATAATTTTCTCTTTTGATGAGTTATTGTTGTAAGTTGTTGCCAGATTTTAATGAGGAACCCTAGTGATACACTTCTGGGAGCAGTCACATCTGTAACCCTCAGTGCGGTCTTCACAGATCACATAGAGACAGCTACAGTGTTCATCAATCTCCATTCACCACGTGGAGTAGTTACTTTCTCCTCATAACTCATTTTCTCTTCCGTTCCCTCAGAAATGGAGTCCCAGTGTCATGATGCCTGGAGCACAAGCTTTCAGAAGAACTTAGCATCCCCTCCAGCAACTGATTCTTAAAACAAGCACCATGAAGTGTCACCACGGTGGAAATTTTAGTACAGCTATGTCTTCATTATCCTTTTGCCATCACACTTCAAACTTCCTCTCAGATTCCTTAGAAATATGTTAATTTAAAAAGAAATGTTCGGCAGAAGAGAGACGAAGCATAGTGCTATATGTGTGTAAGTGCCCAGTTACTGCGGGCAGGGCTCCCATAATTTCTCAGACAGCCTGACCTCTGCATGTTGGCTTATTCCTGCTGAACTGTATTTGACTTGAAAGAGTGAAAATAATGATTTTGCTTCTTACTTGTCTAGTTCATATATCAGTCAACAATTGTTGGCTTTGCCAAGGGCGACTCTTGCTCTATTAATCCACAAACTTGCTCTCCAGAGTCCTTCACTGTGGCCTCACCCCAGCCTGCCAACTTCTGGGGCTGCTCAGGGTTTCTTACCCACACACAGCACAGAAATAATATTAACAGTGCCCACTTAAATCAACAAGACAGCTTTGGGACTGTGCTTACAACTGTTAAGCCAAAACATAAATATTTCTTGAAACCTCAAAAATGTGAGTTTAGAGTGGGAAACTACTTGAAAATTCACCTGTTACAGGCGCTACTGCAGTTCCAGTGTCATACAAACATAAATTACCTTTTGTTTTAACTTAGTGGGCTTCCCAATGAAATATCTTGTGACTTCTTTTGTTTTTAAATTTACTATGCTTTAGTTCAGTAATTGGTTTATGACTGTAATTACTAGTCTTTCAGGCAACACTTATTAAAAACAAATTATGTTGCTCCAAACTCTGGTGATTTTATGATCATATAGATCAATATAAATCACAGTTAATTAAGCTCTTTATCACTTAGGTTTTCCATATGCAATGTATTTACAGCACTGCAATAACAGGCAATATTCCCACCTTTCCACACCAATTTAGTCATATTAAAACAAAAATGGGTTTGTAACAACAGAGGCTGAACAACAGAATTTACTTCAGTAGCCTGCTGCACACTAAAAATGATATGGTGGTGTAAGCTGATAGTGTTTATCTACAGAGGGAAAAAAAACCCTAGAAATATAAGCATAATCTGAAGAACACTATTTAAAAAAAAAAAAAGGAAAATAAAGCAAGCCAAGTTAAAACTCTTAGAATATATTTTTCCTTTCCAAGTCTTATCAGAGTTGTTACAGGGTATAATTCTGGCTGCACTATAATGAAAAAAAAATAAACCAAAACAAACAACAAAACACCTAAGCCAGTTAAGAGTGCAAGTATTCCTTAAGATGTCCAAGCCAAAATCTGCAGAAAAATAAAGTCTGGACTTGTTTTCTTTTTTACAATATCCACTCTCTAATAAATTTCTCTTTAATGGCCACTAGCACTGCCATTAAAGATTTTTGTATTAAAACAGCTACAGACTGTCTCCTGACTTGCAGGAGTCTCTGAGAGGTAAAGTTAAAAACCAAAATGTGCTGTTGGTCTTCAGGAGTTTTGTCCTGATGATCCCTTAGGATTTAGCTTTTATATTTTTCAGATCCTCTACTGCTTTAGTGTGTAACTCTAAAACTCCATAGCCTGTTAGCTACTGTTCTCCCATTCTGGTTAGACATAACAAATCCTCTCTGGGCCTGGACTCAAGGACACCTTGTTGTCCCAGGCCCTGAAATATGTAAACTAAACCCCAAGAAAGGGGGAACAAACTTGGGGTAATGACATCATTAACTGAAATTGTAATTGGAGAATTAACTGTAATATGCCAA
This sequence comes from Pachycephala philippinensis, assembly GCA_013397055.1. Taxonomy (NCBI): domain Eukaryota; kingdom Metazoa; phylum Chordata; class Aves; order Passeriformes; genus Pachycephala; species Pachycephala philippinensis. The sequence continues at coordinate 761,168 of VWZT01009485.1, read as the reverse complement.
TGGACCAAACTCATAACAGTGTGAAAAACCCGTGACCCATTGTCCATCTTGGGTGTAGCCTCTTGGAGGGTTTTGACTCCCAAGGTGTACCTTTGAAGGCCCTTCAATAAATACCCACTTTTATTCTCTTAATTTTGTCTAGCCTCCGTTTTCAGGTAGCCCCTCCAAGGCATCAGCGAGTTAAGATCCTTCAGGGATAACTCTACTAAAACTTACAGGCCAAGATTCAACACTTGCAAATTTTGCTCTTCAAAAAGGTATAATTTAAAATACAGGTGGTTTTTAATGCTTATGGAAAAAGAACACCATCCCTCAGCTTCTGCCACCCAAGTCATTTGCGCTGACTTTCTCTGGTTTTGCTTTTGTATTTATTATGGCTGGAGAAATGCACAAGTTTAAAATTATTAACTTGGATTTAATGCACTAGAAAGTAGTAGGAGCTGCTCCCACCTCTCCCTGCACACATGAAGGCTGTGCTAGATGAGAGGTATCTGGCCGTGCTTTGGAGGCTGACCCGTGGCACCATGGAGGGACTGGCAGGTGGGATGTCCAGCTGCAGCCCAGCACTGACTGGCTGACCAGTGTCTCCAGGTCCCTGAGATAAAATAATACTAATAATAAATACTTATTTCAGGCTGAGCTGACTAACATCACTAATAATTTATTAAACCTGGCTGTTGTGGGATGGATATTTTCAGGCTGCTGGCTTAATCACCCGATGTACCAACATTACTTGATATAATCACTACATGGTTCCTACAGTCAATGCTTTATGCAATACATCTTTGGAAATCTCTGTCCCATCAGTTTAATGACTTTAATGGCTGCTTTTGTGAGATGCTTCAATCCTGATTGGCATAGAGCACCTGCAATGTGAGATGTAGCATGTTATCAGCTCATGTTTTCTGTTTCTTCATCAGTATTTTCTCGAGTGGATCCCCTGTTCCCAAACACCCAGCAACCCATCTCTTGCTGTGGTATATTGAAAATTTGAGTATATTTATGAAGAGATTAGGAGCCATGCTTTCTTAATATTCATGAACTCATTCGAATTTCTCTAGCCTTGAAAAACATATTAAATAAAACAACAAGGTGGATGCTGGAGTCAGTCTGAAAAAGGAAAAGATTTCATGAAATATTTTATTTTAAATGTTATTTTAGCAGGTGGGAGCAGCATACTTATAATGGGAAAAAAAAAAAAAGAAAAAAGAAAAAAAAAGGGAAAGATCATTAAAAAGAAAAAGAAGTCCTACCTCAAATGTTACCAAAATGTCACATCACATAGAAACACTTTCAAAGAGGAAGATATGTTCTCTCCTGATGCACCAGTTTCATAATATTGTGACATTTACATTCTAATGATAACTAAACTTTGATCTTTGGGAAATTTTAGAGCAAAGAGCCTGATTTGCTGTGATTTTTCCACCTCCCTGAGGGAACTAGATGCAGCCTGCAAACCTCACAGGAGTTATACAAACAGAAAATAAGAAAGTAAAATATTGGGAAAGATGGCTGTTTGGATTATGTGTGCACAGAGAAGTCATGAGGATTAACCAGGTTGAACACTGAGGTTTGGTTAAGGATAGCTGCACAAAACCCATGCAAACATTCCCCTGCACTTAGGAGGACAGGAAGCTAAAGACATAAACCTGAACCCATCTATCTTTTAGTGACAGTGGGTCTTGAGAAGTTGGGAAGTAATGGGCTAAAGGGATTGCAGAGCTTCAGCTTTACTCCTAATCCATGTCACAGAATTAAAACTAACATGGGGAGGAAATCCTGTAAAAGCCCTCCTTAGGAGGGCATAAATGACATCGTTCTGCATACGGCTTAGCAGAGTACTGCTGGTGCTGCTCTCTGAGCAAGGTGGAGGCTACGGAGCCTCCCTACATTTGCAGGGTGTGCTGCCGTGTGTCCTAATACAAATACCTACTTTAACAACTAGACTCTGGCTTGACTCAAGGTGCAGAAAAGACTTGCACTTCTGGTGAAATACCAGCATTTGGATGCTGCTCAAGGCAAATCCTCATTGTGCACTGGAGCCATTCTTCGGTCTCTCTCCCCTCAGAGCCTGGAAGGAAACACTTTTCCCTCACAATGTTTTTCTTTCAAAAGCCCAGCAGCTACTGAGTTTTTAGGAATTGTTTTATTTGCTTTGGTGTGCTGTGCAACTGGCTGCCTTTAGTGTGAGTAAAAGGGGAAAGTGCAATTTTACCTGGGTTTGTACCTTGCTGGATCCTGGAAGGCACATCATGCGACCCAGTGATATATTAGAGTGAGCAGGTTCCTTAAACAGGGAGATAGAAAAAAAGAAAATAGGCGGTGCACAATACCATGCAACCAGAGATGTTTTGCTTCAGTAATCATCTGTGACCATATCTATCCTGGGCAGTGTTGTGCTTCTCCAAACTGAAGAAGCCTTAGATTCATTAAGGTCTCCCAAAGACAAATACCTTCTGCCCCAAAATAATTTTCATCGACTGCCCTTCCAAGTACTATATGAGACAGAATCAATTAACTCTTAAGAATTAGGATCTGAGCTACATGTAATAAATTCAACTACTTGCTCCTGGATGGAATTTTTGCTGTGAGAAGGAACGTTCTTAGTGTCAGAGTGCTCAAGATAATAGTCTGTGGTGTGGCTTTTCAGAGCCAAATTATCAAGCAATGTATATTCTGTGTATTCAAGTAATTCAATGATACCACTAATATTAATCTTTCCGCTGGAACTGATGCATAGCAAAATAACTCCAATAAGAGAAATATGGGGTTTACTGCTAAAACTCTTGCATAAGCTTTTCATACAATAATTATGAACTTCAAATAATATAATATTACATTGAATAAAGATATGCAATTCTCCCAGCCGAAAAGAAACATGTCTTTTGTGATTGACATGGACTCTTTAAGGGTTAGCATACAGAGTTCTCGTATGCAGGGAAATGTCTGTGAAAGGAAATACAAACTTTACAAACTGTTCTTGGTTTGCTTAGTTAATAACATTCAGTTAATTAATGTTTTACATTTAATTACAGTAGATTGCAATTCATTATTTCAAACAGATTTAAAACCTAATAAGCATCAGACTGAAGAGCAAATACTCTTCCTTTGTGCGCATAACCAATTCCAGCTTCTCAACCTTTTGTAATAAAAGTACAGGAAAAAGAATTAAAAATATGTACATAAAGGGAGATACACTAGAACATTGTGTCTATTCATTGGAGCTGGATAGTCAACACGACAAGAAAAATTAAACTGGGATTTAGAGACACTTTTTTACCTTGTAGAATGAAGAGCTTTCAGGATTTTACTTTAATTACCTTCTTGTTCAGTTTTTCTTTTGTTTTCTAAAATATCAATGAGACCTTTGTCTTCTATATTCTATTGTTATGAATCTCTTGAGTGAAATTGCTGCCTTCAAGAGCAGAATAGAAACCAGAGACAATGGCACAGAAATGTTTAGGCAACAGATTCCATTAAGAAAAAAGAGGGAGAGAAAGAGAAAGAAAGTACATCTGACTGAAGCAAAATTTCTAAATATTTTCATTTCTTGCTACTGCAGAAACTTTCTGACCTCCTCCGGGATAGTTTCCCAAAACTGATGTGAAGGCAGTAAGGTAGGAGATGGATGGAGAGACTGCAGTGTTCTGCCTTTCTCCTCCTGCTGAGCTCTGCCACAGGGCAATGCCAACTCAGCTCTGTCCCCTTCCAGTCCCTTTACCCACTTCTTACTCCTACTCTGTGTGTAATTAGACTTCTAAGGTGTCTTGGGAAGGAAAAGAGCTAGAAAAAACACACTGAGAAAACCTGCTGGCTAACCCCAGGAATTAGGTATATTCAGGTCATATGGTAGCTGAAATTAAGCAGCATCATAGAACCATAAAATCATACAACCATTCATGTTAGAAAGACCTCTAAAATCCTAGAGTCCAGCCATTAACCCAGAACTGCCAAATCCACCACTAAACCAGGTCCCTAAGTGCCATAACTACACATCTTCTAAATACCTCCAGGGATGGTGACTCATCAAAGGGAACCCTTTTTCTAAAGCAAAGAAGTCTGAATTATCCAAAGCTTGTTAGAATGAGGATAAGATTAGTAGCAGTGTACCATTTCTAGAATTACCATGTTGGCAGAAAAATGTTTGTTTAAAAGAATTCTTTTTTTTAAGGAAGTAGGCTACATTATTATCATAACTGTAATAAACCCAGAAGATTTCAATCATACTTTTGTCTGGGAACCCAACTGTGAAATAACAAAATCTCCACAACTTTGCTTTTGGTATGTAAAAGAGAACACATGTAAATTAATCCTCACATCTTTTCACAGCTAGATTGATAGATAACTATGTCCTAGAGAATAAAAACAGGACTCCCAAAGACTGGAAAGCAGAGAAGCTGAACTACTGCTCCTTCAAGCACCTTTTAATCTACACCAGTGATTGTGAAAAAAGTGGGATGGAGTCCATTGAGGACTTAAGCTACCAAAGCTAAAGGCAGATTAGTTCTTCTTTCCCAAAAGGCTGTTTGAGAGAGGCAGACAGCCTTATTCCCAAACAAAACATATCCAAGTGGCTGTGGACCCTCCATCGATGCCAGCTGAAGCCAGCATGGGTTCCAACTTAAACAAGGAGAGGTCAGCCTTGAGCACGGGTACCAAACCTACCAGACTGTTGTAAAATGAGCATAAACCTCTCAGAGCAGAAGTGCCATAGCAGAGCTGTAAACCTGCTTGAAAGGCTTCACACAGAAGCCAGCACCCAGCTGTGAAAAGTTTTTGTTCTTGAGAAAGAGCATTGCTCTGCCAGCCCAGTGTGCTCACAGAGAGCCTCTGAGCAGCTGGGGCTAACAAGATACTTGTTAAGAGAGAGCTTAAGTCGGTCAAGCCCTAGTGCAGATATGTGAAAACATGCAAAGTGAGGTCTTTTTAATCTCTCAATTACATTTTTACATTGGGCTTCTGCTAAGGGGGAGAGGGGAGCAAGATCTGCAGTTTCTTCGGCATGTATAAACACTAAGAGTTTAAGACTCCTTAATGAATTTAGCATGAATGCAAATGGTTCTTCCCAGGTCTTTGTTTTCCTTTTTCCAAGTTTTTAATGGTTTTGGCCTCAGGGTCCCTTACTCTTGAACAACTCTAGTGTAGAAAAATAATAGGAATAGTCCAGTTGTTCCGAGCCCCAGAAGAGGACTATGCTCACTTGCAGCAATCCTTGTCATCCCTGTGAGCAATAAACCACATTAACAGCACAGCATCCAGCTTCAGGATGTGTCCATAGGCACTATTTCACCAGCATGATGTTCTGGGGACAGACTTCCACCTGGGACACCATCAGTTTGGGTTCAAAGTCTAGGTGTGTGACAGAGATTATTTAGTGGATGTAAAGCCATTTATTGTCTCTGTGCTTTTTATCTGAAACGGGGAGAACCATGTTTCACTTGTAAGAGGCTGAGCTAGTATGAATTTACTGAGGTTTCAGAGGATGAGAGAACTGCATCAGTGCTTAGAAGATTTAGCAGAGTCCCATCTGCATCTGTGTAATGTCTAAAAGATTTTCATTGAGTAGACATCATGCTGGGGTTTTAAATGGAGGTGGGCTATGGTGTGTCTCTGCAAGCTCAGAAGAACAGGTCTCATTCACAAAGCTCTCAGTTCAGGACGAAATCCTTCATCTTGCTTTCTTATCTGCCTACAGATGGCTTGAAGACATTACAGAATATTTTTCCTAAGGAAAAAAATGCCTCTGCAGAAGACAAGGTTTTACAAGGTTGTTTCTTATCAACTGAATTTTGAGTTGAAATTGAATAGTGACTGCCTTAGACCAATATATGGCTTGTAAAGTGAAAGGCCAGCAGACAAAAAACCTACCTTCTTCTCTGTCTCTCATATTTATTCTTTTTTATGGCCCAATCAAGAGAGGAAACAATAAATGCACTTGTACATTATAAATTTACTTGTGAACTACTTTCCCAGGCAAGGTTGGTGTAAGCCAAATGTCCCCCTCCTCTCACTAGGACTCACAATCCTTATAAATGACAGTCTCCTCTCTGTCTGTAGATTTCTCCAAGACCCACTGCCTGCAGCTCTCTGCTCTGCTGACAGCCTCGGGGAGCAGCATGTCTGGGTGCGCATAGATGTCTCTTCCCAGCTGTGTCATCTGTGCCCACATCCTTGCATGGCACTGACTGCTATGGCTCTCTTCCCCTCCCTGTGGGAGGGTGGACAGTGTTTTAGGAATGAATGTGCAATACCAGACAAGAAAGAGGGGGAATGGCTAAAGCCAGGTGTGCCTCAGAGGTCAGCATTTCTTGTCAGCAGCTGGGTTGCATGGGAAGATGTAGATCTCCAGGCTGCTCTCTGCAAACAACTGTGATGAATTTAGACCCTTGGTGCTTGTTTCTTGCCAGAAATTCTTGTGAGAATACACCAGACATGAAGAAAGGCAGAGAAACAGCCACGGCTGGACCCTGGCCAGCCCAGCTGGCATGGTGGTGAAGCCCCTGGAGCCTGTCCAGGGACAGGCTGGTGGGGAAGCCGCTGGCAGCACGACCTGCTTTCCTTCTCCCACACATGGCAATAGCCAGGTCATGGTCAAAGGGGGAGCCAGACCTGGGACACAAACAGTGGGCTGCCCTCATGAGAACTACTGCACTGCTGAACAGCTGGAGATCACTGATGTTTATCTCTGTAGGAAACACGGCTGTTTCCATTTTGCCTTCATGTTGCTACACAGTTTGCAAGGAACAACAACCCCTTCTGAAGATAAACCAGTGAGCAACTGAGCCAGAAGAGCTATACTCTAACTCAAAAGGTTTTGACCTGTTTGTGTATTACACCACACCTTCCCTGTAAATATGTGCTGTCATAATGGTAGCTCTGGTACTTCTTTTTGTCAATAATCTCCTGAGAAGCCTCTCGGTGTGATGTGTGCACAGGTAAATTGTGCTGATTAGCCCTTCAAGAGGGGCTAATGAAAATCACATTAGCACTATTTAACAAAAAGGTAAATAAGGAAATCTTTTGGAAGTGGGCAAATATTTGGCATCAGTCATGTGTTTCTGTGAACAAACCTTTTTAGAGTGGCTGCTGATGCCACTGTCTATAAAGAGCCATGCATGCGGGTTAGGAGCAAAAGCTGATGTTGCTAAAATATGTAATGTAAATATTTGTTTTACAACTGATGAACTTGCGGTAATCACACTTTCAGGATTATCCAAAAGGAATTATATCATTTTCACAGCAATGAATACAGACCAGACAATTTAGCAAAGCCACCTAATTTCTAATCTAAAGCTTCAATCAGGTATTCTTGATACCTGAAGTGGCCACCTAAAAAACAGAGACTAGACAGGAACAAGAGAATAAAGGTGGATATTTATTTGAAGGGCCTTCAAAGGTACGCCCTGGGCAGGCCAAAGGCTACACCCAAGATGGACCCTGGGTCACGGGTTCTTCACACTTCTATAAGTTTGGTTCATTTTCATATCAGGGTTAATTCTCCAATTATCACCTCAGTTCATGAGGTAATTACCCCAAGTTTGCCCCCCTCTTCAGAGGCTTTTAGTTTACATATTTTGGGGCCTGGTATCCTTGAAGAGCAAACCTAGAGAGGTTTGTTATGTCTAACCAGTATGAGAGAACAGCAGCTAACAGGCCACACGAAACTTCAGAGTTACACACTAGGCAGTACAGGATTTGAAAAATATAAAAATTAAAACCTAAGGCATCATTTTCATCACTAACACGGTAACTGTAATGCTTGATTAAAAAGAAAAGTGGTGGGGCTAAGGGAGTGAATGAACCCAGCTTTCTGGAATACATTTATACACCCAATGACCATAACAGCCTGTGCGAGATAAAGAGACATTTTGTAATCTGCTAGCTTTCACTAATATCATGATAAGAGCAAGATGCACAAGTGTTCCTTTGAAAACGTGAGCAGTTCTCTATCTTTCTGGATAACTGCAGGCCAATCTTGCAAGGATTTTTAGAGTGACTCCAGGGTGGAAGTTTCTAGGGAAAGAACTCATTGTACCCAGAGATGGCTCTTGCTATGCTTGTAGGAGTACATCCTGCAGGCAGCTTCCCAGCAAGGAGTAATTCTAGTTAGAAATGTGTGGAGGCATTGGGCTAGAACGAAGGTCAACCAACTTTGAAAAAGATTTGCATTTTATAAGAAAAGCTCCTACAATATGTTAATGTCCAGACATTAAATTAAACAAAATCTTCAAAATTATTGAATATCAATAATAGTACTGGCTGGTATTTCTTGACTGTACTATAGCCTTCACATCCAGTATTAACTTCTTTTTCCATAAGCAGGGATAGATTTTTAAAATTAACTACAGCATTTGTTGGACTTCATAACAGTAACTTCATTGCTTAAGCTTCTCTTTTCCAAGGTCAGAAGGAAATTGCCTTCTCTCCACCTACAGTATTGCACTGTTGGCATGGAATATCAGTCATGGATAGGTTTTGTCATTTTCCTCACATGAATCCCAGTCATTACCAAATGCAGCAGTCCTGATTGGGGGACAGAGGTGTGGGATAGGAAAGCTGTTTGATCCACCACAGCAAATACTCTGTTGAAGTTGGGAATCCTCCAAATTCCCATCATCTGTGTCTCAATACTATTCCTGCATATTCTCAAATGAAGGAAAACATACCACATCTTCACATGTCTAGCTAATAAGAATTGTTTTCAATCATGATGGAGCTAAAATTGCCAGTGTAGATGGTAACTTCAACTGCAATTTAAATGCTGGAGTCAGAAAAGAGAACTCAAATATCATCTTTTTATCTACTATCTTGGGATGCTGTAGGAGGGCAAGAGAAACCATACAGCTGGAGTATGTGGTTTTTCTCTGCACTTAAAAATCCTTTTATTGAAGAGGGAGGAAAAAAGTGGAATTCCAAAATCTGTGTATTTGATGAGAGAAAATTTGTTTGTGCCTTATCTGGAAAGAAATGAAAAACAATCCTTTGCTATGGTAAAGTGTTCTTCTGTACGTCTGCCAAGGTCATTGAATGCATAAATCCAGGGAGAGTACAGACTTTGAAAGAAAGCAGCTCAGCTGTTTCCCCACAGCAGCTCTCTTAGGACTCAGAAGGATGAGAGAGTTTTCTTGACATTACAAAACTGTTAAATGCAACTGAAAATATTTTTTCTACATTTGGCAGTTTGAGATCTCAACAACATATAATGGATCTAGTGATACCCAAGAGATTGTTATGGACAACAAGTCAGTATGTCCATGTTTTTTTCCCAAGATCCTAGGTCTCCTTGCTTCAGAGATCCCACTGTGAGGTTTCTGTGTCGCAGTCTTTCAACAACTGGGCTTGTTGTCAGGCTCTTTGAATTCAGGTCACTCTGTTCTCTGTTTTTTTCCATTTCTGCTTTGCAAGGCAGTGCTATTGAGCAATTCAGTGTGCGTGTATGGGTTAAGCCCCTCAAAAGTCCCTTCCTCCAGCCAACACCCTTCTCCTGAAGTAACCCATATGATTTCAGAAGTTTTACTGGAATTGAAGAACATCAGGGTGTCAAAACATAAAAAAAAGTTCTGTTTCAATGCACCCAGGTTGTCTCCTGTGTGCAACTGCCTGAGTGCCTCTTGGTACATCTGGCTACCTGCTACAGACTCCTGAATCCCGGGTAAACATTTGGAGATGAGAGCTGTGGTGTCATAGCACCAGCTTCTAGCACTGTGGTGGGAAGCCTGAGTGTTTCAGCTCCATATCCTGAGACACGCAGAAGTCCTGCTTCATTGGTGGGGCTCTCAGGCTTTCCAAGTTGTTTGTTCTTGGAGAAACTGGAGAATATCCAGTGGAAGGGTTAACAGGAGAGTCCCAGTAGGATGAATCCTGTAATGAATGATTGGGCTTCTTTAGTCTGGTGAAGAAAAGGCTGAGGGCATTCCAGTAGGAGCCTACAGCTTTTCAGAATCACAGAATTATGCAATGGTTTGGGTTGCAAGGGACCTTAAAGAACATCCACTTCCAATCACCCTGCCATGGGCAGGGACACCTTCCACTAGTCCAGGTTGCTCAAAACCCCATCAATCCAGCCTTGAACACTTCCAGAGATGGGGCATCCACAGCTGCTCCAGGCAACCTGTTCCAGTGCCTCACCATCCTCACAGTAAAGAATTTCTTCTTAACATCTAATCTAAACCTACTCTTAGTTTGAAGCCATTCCCCTTGTCCTCTCACTTCATGATCTTGTAAATAGTCCCTCTCCATCTTTCTTGTAGGCTCTGTTCAGGTACTGGAAGGCCACAATTAGGTCTCCCTGAAGCTTTTTCTTTTCCAGCCTGAACAATTCCAATTGTCTTAGCCCTTCCTCATCAGAGAGGTGTTCCATCCCTCTGATCATCTCGGTGGCCCTCCTCTGGACTTGCTCTAACAGGTCCATGTCCTTCCTGTGCTGGGGACCCCAGAGCTGGATGCAGCACTGCAGGTGGGGTCTCACCAGAGCAGAGCAGAGGGGCAGAATCCCCTCCCTCTCCCTGCTGCCCACGCTGCTTTGGATGCAGCCCAGGACACGTTTGGCTTTCTGGGCTGTGAGTGCACATTGCTGGGTCATGTCCAGCCTCTCATTCACAGCACCCCCAAGTCCTTCTCACAGAGCTGCTCTTGATCTGTTCATCCCCAGCCTGTGTTGATACTGGGGGTTGCCCTGATCAAGGTACTGCACCTTGCATTTGGTCTTATTAAACCTTAAGAGGGTCCACTTCTTGAACTTGTCCAGGTCCCTCTGGATGGCATCCTGTCTTTCAGGTGTGTCAACTGCACCACTCAGCTTCGTGTCATCTGCAAACTTGCTGAGGATGCACTTCATCCCTTCATCTATATTAATAATGAAGGTCATAAATAGCAAAGGTTATTTAATACATCCAATGTTGCAAAGATGATGCAAATCCTTTGTAGTGGCAGACCATATGACAAAGGGCAATAGCCACAAACTCTGTGTTTGGTGGTTCAGACAGACATTAGACAAGATGTCTTTACTGAGGTGACAGTGCAGCACCAAAGCATGGTATCCAGTGAGGCTGTAGAATCTCCATCCTTTGAGCTTTTTGATATTTAGAAGTATTAGACAAAGCCATGAATTCATGCAGTGTTGGTGATAAACATACTTTTAGCAGGAGTTTGAACTAGAGAGCTCCAACTGGTGCCCTCTGACCTACTCTTCCATGAATCTGTGGTGGTTTGAAAGCTTCTAGGAGTCCTGCTCTTCAGATAAGCAAGATCACAGACAGGAACAGTTTATTTATCTTTCAGAAATGGATAAACAATCCCCACTTCTCTTCCCAGGACAGCTGTACTTTTTCCCTCTCCTTCTTCAGGTTGCATACTTGCTGAATTTCCTGTCTGTGAGAACTCCAGAGAGCTCTCAGCTTTGTTCTGTGTTGAGATAGCAAGCATTTCACATCTGCAGGTTTCCATGGGACCACATTAAGAGTGTTGCCACCCTGAGTAAATCACTGTCATAGCCAGGCAGGCAGATGCAGATAGAGAGCTGAGATCACCAGCACAAACCTGCCCCAATATTCACTGAACTGTTTCAGTAGCAGGGCCAGCATTTCCAGGCATCTCCCCTTCCGAACACCCCAACTCTCCAGGTGGGATTGTTAGTTTCAGTGTTTCATGCTCGACGCCAGAGGGAAGTTGGAGTCCTGATCTCCATCTCCCCTTCTGGTGCTGCAGAAGCACACAGGCTTATCCCCCCAGAATCAGGCCTGCCATTAAGAGTATTTGCAATAATCTCTGCAAAATTGCCAGTAGACCTTGCTGCTGCCTGCACTTTACTTCAAACAAATTGAAAGGCTTGTCTGTGATTTTATTTTTTAACTACTCGGCAGCAATAGCAGCACAGTCTGAGCATGTAAAACAGCTCCACTGAGCACATCAGCTGAGTCACTGCTTTTTACCACAAACCCCTCACAGCAGAAGCTGGAGAAATCAATAACACCGTGCAGCTTAGTAAAAGTGCTGAGGCTGTGCAAGGTTCTTGTGTAGAAACACACCAAGCGTTCATAGCAGGAAAAGCACCTCACCACATTAACACTGGGAAAAAAGCCTTTAATTCACCAGACACACCGAGGTGTAACCTCTGCGATGAGAGAAAGTGGTGGCTGAAGAAATACGAAATACAGGAAGGAAGTGGAATCAGTGATGCCACCAGCGGGGAAAAAGATCAGTTTTATCACCGAACCTTGGAAAACTATTTATTGCATTCTGTATTCATCTCTATTCTAAACACACAGCCTGCATAAACACATGGATCCTGAACAGAGGCAAAAGATGAGCTCTTCTTAAACTGTAATGCTTAGCTGTCTGAGGGCAGGAGTACCGCAGGGGAGCTGAATGCCCTCTCCTATAGCAAGCCATCCTGTAAATCCTGCTATTTCTGGCAGACTGTGTTCCCATTATCCTATGTGGAAGGAATAACAAGATGCCAAATCCCACACAAGTAGGGGAGGCCATGCTACTCTCACCATCTATGCAGAAAGAACTCTCAGCCTGCAGCGTTGCCAGTGGCAAGAGTCAAGACTCAGGATAACTGAGGTTCCAGTCTTCTTAAACTCACACACATCCACACAATACATGTACACCCTAGCTTGCGTTCTACATACCTCTTCTAAGAAACTTGCCTGTAAGTATTGGCCAGGCATGCTGCTCCTTCTTTGATAACTCTGTGAAACTCTGCATATTACAGTGATTTTTGTCTTGCCTGCTCTAAAATTTGGAAGAACTGCTGAACATTTCACCAGAGTAAACATATTAAAGCATAACACTAGCTATCCACTACATATCTCTTTGTTCTAGAGGCAAATTTATATTAAAATGGTCAAGTGGCCCTTTTGATACGCAATTTTTTTCCCAGCTTGCATCAACATAGCATTTAATTTCACTTTTTTCCTCTTCTCTGCTTTTACTTTAATCTGAGAAAAGGCGGAGACTTCATTCAGAAGAGTAAGACTTTCCACAGCCAGTAAGCAGAGGTTCTTTGTTTGAAACTATATCCCAGCACACACTCATCTCTTATCTGCAAGCATCTTGTGACTATCATCACAAGGTTCTTCTAATTATTACAATATCTTCTTTATACAGTTATGAAGCTGGTCCATGGGAACTTGAGTGCATTCCACAGGACATTTGAGCTCTCTGACATTTGGAAATCTGTGATTCCTGCAGCAGCAGCGGTGGCCTCCCCCTTGAAAACTTTTAGGGCTGAAGAAAGAAATTACAGCTGCACAGGAAAACCAGATACGCCCAGTCTAAAGAAGTGTACCCAGCCATAGCTGTCCCTGGGGTGAGCTAAAGCATCATCTCCTTCAAAGAGGCCACTGGAACAGTAGCACAGCACACCAGGGGCCACTGGTCTCTCTTTCTTCACTTTTCACATCTCACTTTAGCTGCTAAGATCTGAGGAATACAAACAGGGCGCCGTACACACACCCAGGCCATGATAGTATTGGTTTTGCTAGGGCTGAGCTGACCTTTTGTGTTTGACTTCTTTGGTTTCAAAGAAAACAATGGTATTTGCCTTATGTGACACATAGACTTTCAAAACCATTCAGCTTCCCTCCTGTCTGGTGATATTGAATCCGTGGTCTGCAAAATACAACACTTCTCAGCTGTTGAGAATGAACCTGTAAATGGCAAAGAAAAGCCTGATGGAATAATAAGGGGGAGTGTAAAGCAGAAACATCCACAAGCCTTCTTTGGATCTGAATTACTTTCTTTACTAGCAAACACTGGGCTTCATTTGCTCTCCGAAAATTACATGAAGTTGAAGAGCTGAGGTAAGACCAAGATGCATGCAGCAAGACAGGAAGAGTACATGCATCCCACCTTATAAATAAATCTTCCTTTAAGTAAAAGGTTTATTTTAACATTTTTCTTTGGAGCAGCTAACATAACAAACGCAGAAAACCAAAACACACCTGGAGTTATTCATCATATTCTCTTCTGTTCAAATTGTTTATCTACAAAGAAACAAGTAAAAAACCCCTCATCACACACAAAAAGCAGGTGCACCCAAAAAGGTCTCTTGCCTTCCACCTCCACTGTCCCCTCAGCATGAGGGAAACACCAAACCTGATACCTCCAGTTTCATGGCCTGTGACTTCAAATTCTTTCCAAAGTAAGCAACCTTTTTAAAGATTTTAAATTGCTTCCTAAAATTAAGGGAGCCACATCCTGGCACAAGCTGGGGAGGTTCCACTGCTCTGCTGCACAACTCATTGCTGCACATGGGTAGTGGCTATGAGAGGATACACTTCATCCAATTTCTTTGTACTAAGCTACTTTTCACCATTCCAAGCTAGATTGGACAAAGATTTAGAGTCCACACTAGGAGAACCCAGTCTGGTGAGGCTCACAAGTGGCCAGACCAACCAACTAAGCCCTTCCTTTACTGCCCTACAAGAAACTGTGTGAAAAATTGCTTAGCCTAAGGTGAACAAAGCAGTGAAGGTATGATTCAAGATAACACTTTAGAGACTTATTACAGGGCCAAAAAGGGACATCTGGGATATAACCCAGTGATTTATCGTACGTGGGGAGAAAGAGACATAGGGGTGAGGTTCCTCCATCATCAGATATGTTAAATATGAAGATGTAATGGCTGATGTCTTCAGAGCATTAGCACTACAAGGTAGAGAGCCCTTAGCAATTGGCTTTGTAAAGTCAGCTGTCCTGGGGTAATCATTCTTCACTGTGTATCTTCTTGCACTCCTCTATCCTGCAGAGGGAAGAGTGCAGCTCTTATTCTTCTCTGCCATTTCCCCCACTATTTCTTCATTTTTGCTTTAAAGGCACTCTCAAATTCTTCTTCCACTGCCCTTTACATACACTCAGTCTCCTTTTTTTTGCAGACAAGAAAAGCAAACTTGCACTACAAAGGAGGTCTGTTATTTTGGGGTTTTTTAAATGGCAAACCTTTCAATAAGTAGGCAAGGCATCTGATGGTCTGTAGGCTTTCAAAGCTACTCACAGGTAGCAAGCATTGTTAACTTCCTGCCAATCCACATTTGTGCTGACTGACTGAACAAAGTATCTTCTCTATTATTGTATATTTGCCTTCGGAGAACCATCTCCAGGAGGGTTCTGTGAGGCTCTAGACCCTCACTGGAAGTCACTCCTGACAGACAGTACCAAGACTGGTTGCAGAACAAAGTGCTACCAAGTGGGTAAAACACAGCACACTCCACAGGGTAACAGTGAAACAATTGTGACTGTCTCACAAGTGCCGATTCTGACCTCATCAGCAATCCTGCAAGAGGGAGTGAGGCTTCTGAGAATCCACTCACTTCTATCTCCCTACTGCCAGGTGTTGGCATACAAAAGGCCAACATAATTTGCAGTAAAGACGCAGCACCATTTGCAGTAATCACGCATGGGCAAGAACCCAGCAAACAGCTGGTCCGTCAGAGAAGCACGGCTGCCCATAAAGCAGTCCAATCCAGGACTTGCCTGCGTAGGCTACTCATGGCTCACCTAGGCACACTCCCAGGGATTAAGCACTGGCCAGCTTTTCCACTTCTCCCAAGCGGATTGTAGTCTGTGAGGCTTATAATGCTGGAGGTTCCAAGCCTTTGAGGCTCTAAACCATTATTTCTGCAATTTAAAAAAATATATAGAAACACGGGGCACCATTTGTTGGTGTTGGAGTCCAAAAGTCCAGCATAGAGAAGGGTGGCAGGCATCCGCAAGCACCAGCTCGGCATCGGCAGGAAGTGGCCCAGTCAGCTCCAACTCAGCTCAGTATCTGCCCCTTGTGATCCTGCAGCACAACCTTTTATACCTATCTCTTATGACAGTCACATGCTTCTTGTTATGGCAATCAACACACCTGCATTCAATGCTGGCCTTCTTTCTTGCTAGGGATACAGCTGCAACTTGTCAAAGTTAAGGCTGCCTGCAGCCCACTCTTGTATCCCTACAACCAGGGTCGGGTGTGTGTCCACAAAACCACACAAGTGTAAGCACACATGTTTGCAGAATATCTGAGGCCTTGGGATGATGGTTTGGACTGGCTTTTTGAGCAGGGGCCAGACTACAGTCCTTTGTACTGTGAAGAATGTCTAGGGGTTAAAAGCTACTGACTGAACTGTGGAGAACTCCCTGGAGGAAGGGATTGCCAGTCTCACAGCACTGGTTGAGGATGACAGCAGGGCAAGTATGCTGTTTGGACATTTGCCCTTGCTAGTTCTTTTTTCAAAGGAGGTTTTGAGCTATCAGCACACACAATTTTTTTACGTATTCATGGAATATTGTGTACTGAAATTTTATCTACAGTGAATCTATTCTTTTGGTGGGAAGATCCTCCATCTGTCATGCTTTTCCTTCCAAGTCAGGGTGAGTCCTTGTGGAAGGCTGGAGGTCCTACCAGTGGATGAAGAGTTGGCTCTGTCCATACAGTCAGTCCAGCACTACATTGAACCTGCCCAAAATGTGAAACCTGCCCATCTTTGCATGTACGTCCTGACACTGACAACCAGACTAAACCATTTTCCACTGACTGGGTAATACTTCTCACAAAACGGTGATCTCAGTTGGTATCAAATTAATTTGATTCAGAAACTTGGTAGGAAATTTCTCAGTGCAGTTACCAGACTCTAAACTGTTCTGTACTTAGTGTCAGTGGGATAATCACTGAGGTGTTTAGGAATTTTTATTTTATTTTGTATTAGTTTTTTTTGTATTAGTATTTTGTTTGTATGTGTTTATGTATATGTGCCAAGTACTTGAAAACAGATGATGGACTCTAGGATCCCTAAACTGCATCTGTACAATTCATACAAGAATGTGACCACTGTTCCTGCACAAATTTTCTCTACCAACACTGGAGCACCACTGGTAAGTAAAACTGTAAAGGATGGACTCATCAGTACAGAACTTAACTGAGGTTGGGTTGGGAAAAAAGAATTTAAATGAAACAAAAATAAGCTCTTTCTTTATTCCTTGGTGAAATAAATTTTAATTTTAGATCCAATGAAATATTCTATTAAAAAGATTTAATTGTGGAGGGACAATGTAAACAGGTTTTTTTAGTAAATTAAATGTTCAGCAAGCCAACCATCATCTTTCCAATAGTCACTGAAGAACAGAGTATACAGAAATGGTGATAGGAATACCTAAATTAAATGTGCTTGTAACTTGGATAGTATTTCTACAGGTCAGTATCTCACTAGGGAAGAAAACAACCAAACAATAATAGTATAAAATGGAACTGTCAAAGAGTAGAGATTTTCGGTTTCACCAGCACTTATTTTCCCAGAAAATTGCTTTAAAATAGAAAAATTCTAGAAACTAAAAGTGTATTCATTATGAAATGATTTTGCATTAACTTGATAAACAATAAAATAATGATATGAAGACTTTTCTGCCCTTTGAGGAATGCACTCTTTATTGAGTTTAAAACGATAATAAACCATTGAGAGCCTACTGAGCTAGGTAATAAATGTAGCACAGCAATTTAAGAGTTCATTTCTGTGGCTCTATAATAGTTTCCAGAGGTTTTTTTATCTTGGTAGGGTTTTTATGGTTGTGCAATTATAGTAATTGAAAGTAGATTAAAAAAATTATTCTCCTCCAGACCTTTCCAGGACAAAAAAAAGAGATGAAATCTGTATGATGTTTCATCTGGGAAAATGTGGAAATACAATTTTCATATAACATAATGGTTAGTATGCCTGTACCTGCAATCTCATTATTATAGGGAATATGTATAAAATTTAAATTAAATTTAACACGCTCTCCTGGTTTGTACACCCGTTCCCACCAGCACAGGCAGTGCAGAGAAAAGATACACCTGGTACCCATGTGAGCAGAGAGAGGGGTCTCCACCAGCACAGCTTCACCTGTGGTGGGAAGTGTTGATGTTCCCTTGAGCAGCACCTGCCCCTCTCCAATGACAGGAGAAGCTGTGCTGGTGCCAAGACCTCTCCCAGGTTATGGCAAGGCCTAGCCCAGGCTTTGCAATGGGAACGTGCAAGGGAAGCACATGGGGCTGGGAGCTCGTGTGCTAAATGGTGAAGAAAGTGCAGAAGATTTTCATGCTGAATACAGGAGAGGGGAAAATAATAATGTGGGGAGATAAAGAGTGTGAATAAAAAGTTTTACAAGGGAAGGTGATACCAGGAGGTTGGAGGTGGGCAGGACAGCTCTGGGAAGCTCATGTGCAACAGAAGTGTGTTTCTGGATCCTGCCAGATTTGGATGGGAGAAGGGTGGCAACACCATAGGCAGAAGGTGCACCCCTCTTGTTTTCAGCTTTGACTGAAGACACTGGACTTTGAAGAAAATGGGAGTTCAGAGCCTGAAATTGTAAATCTGTCAAGATAGAAGAAAAGTGAATTTGGCAGAGGAAGTAGAGATGCCATCTCAAGCAAGATGATACGTAGCAAGTGAGAGAAGGCAGACTTAGCATCCTCAAAGACACAAGAGGTCAGAATTACATGGAAAAACTGGAACATGAGGCTTAGATAACACAAAAGCTTGAGAAAAAAGAAATATCTGACTGGAGATAGGTAGCCACAATACTTAAGTCAGAAAGGCTGAAAGAGAGAGAGCTTGTACTGCTGTGATATTACACACCTGTGGCAGGAGAGCAGCATGTGAGCCAGAAAGGCAAGGATGCTGCAGGTGAAAGAGCTGCAGAAGAATGGGATGGAAAAGTGAGAAATCTCACATTTCTTATGTGAGAATTTGGTTAGATGTTCCAAGTCCTTCTGCTTTTCAGCTATGCTGGAGAATGAATTATAGGCTGCCATGTCTTAGAAATGCATAATGGCATTAATGAAAAATGATCTATAGTGTGCTGTGTCCTGCTATAAGTGTGCAGGAACCTCATACCAAGCCCAGTATCTTGGCAATCTTTGAAAACAACACAAAGAAAATACTTTAAACCCAATGAGTTTATAATGCTATGCAAGGATTCGCCAAATTTCATTCATGTTCTGTAAATAAAAATCCTGTTATCTGAGCCACAGTGACCTCTGAAATGAAGGAGACAGGGATATTGACACACTCAGAGGAAAAATTCTCTGATGTTACATATGCATGAAGGGACTCCGGCTGTATCAGCATTGTGAGCCGGGATAATGGACCCTCGTGGCACAACAGAGCAGGGGTCACTCGCTGAGAGCAGGATGGGGATGGAGTTGCCATCTGCACATTCCTGATTCTCTTCATGATAATCAGCCCATTTTTCAAAACATACTTTGCATGCAAACGCGTGTGCTTAGCATTTATATTGGCAACATATGTGTCATTGTTTGAGCTGCAGGCTCATTAGCACCTCGGTGTGACGTGCCACCTGAACAGAATGGAGCTTGCAGAGATTAAAAGGTACAGGGAAATGGCTGAGGGCAAAGTAGACAGTGGCAAACAATAATATCTAAAAGCAGGGAGAGTCATACTTTTCATTTACCATTCATTTTGATCGATGGCTCTAAAAACGTCCCATTTAAAGGCGTACAAAGAACAGTCATGTCCTAAAGGCAATGGCTGTGAGCACAAACAGAAAGTCTGGACTATGCTTAGATGGATCAAAAAATCAAACCAAGGAAAGAGCAGGAAAAAGAAGACAGTTGAATCTGTGAAGCAGCACTGACATTTATGTGTGACAAGAAGGTGGGAGAGGTACTATAAAAAATGTAACTACTACTGTAGATGATGATTATTAAAATATCCAAGGGCACAGATTGCATCTATAGTAGTAGCACTTGTGACTGAAAATCATGAAGGATCAGTATGGATGTTTCTAACAGACTAAGACTGACGTAAGGTAAACTGCATGGACAACATCCCTAACGCTTAATTGCAATAGAAAGTCTGGCTTTGTAGAGAATCCTCATCTGTTAAATACAAAATGATTTGTTGAAGTGACTTTCTCTCTCTGTGAGGGTCCTCAGAAGGGAGCTGAGGATGATTTAAGTACTTAGATGTATGCACAAGCCACCAAGAAAGGAAAAAACCAGTGCAGGAGTGATGCTGGTCTCTGGAGCACAGAGCTGCTTTTGTGCTAAAAGCCTGGCTGGATTTTGTCTGTTTTGTTTAAGAAAAGCATAATAAAGGGGCTTTGAATTAGATATGAAAAGGTGCAAAAGGACTTCTACTCAAATTAACATGACACAACCCAATGTGAGGCAGAGGTGTGAGGTAGATCTCCTTACACCTTTTCCTTCTGCTGAGCACATGAACACTCTTTTAGTCTCTGCAGATCCATTTCACTAAAAGACGAGCTAGAGTTTAGTCACTGTTGCAGCCAAGGAAACCCAAATCAGCTGCATCTGAAACAGATTAGAAAATAACATCTTGTAAATAAATATTCTCCTCCCCACATCCCAACCGCCTGCTCTTCAGATTAGGTCCTTTCTTCAAGTCTTGTTCACAGACCAGCAACTTTTACTGACATCCTAATTGCGAGAAACTTTACACAGTTGGGGAACTTCTTTCTTTCCATCACCTTTGAGGTCTGGCTGCATTTCTGCACTTCCTGCCCTGCTCAGAAGCCTCCAGCCCCTTTGTGTGGCAGTCTCCCTGATGCAGCATCTGTCCTTGAGTAGCCCCGCCCTGGATCCACAAACATTCCCTGCTGCTGCCTTCTCTCCCTCCCTGGCAGGGCTCTCACTGGCTCAAGTGCAGCAGCCCAGACTAATCATAGAGCAAAATAGATAGTACCTACAGCATAAATGGGGAGCAGACAAGTAAAATCCATCATACCCTTGCCACGCTTCACTTGATCTGAGAAGTTAAACCAACACAGAAACTCGGTATCAGAAGGGTAATCAAGATGAGCCCTCCTCCTCTGCTGCATCATATGGGATAATATAGAGCAATACATGGAATATAATATATCACGTAAACCAGGGAGTCCACTGGATGCTTCAATCTGTGAACAAAACTAATTGAAGAACAAGTAAAATTATATACCCAACACATGTGCATATGGCAATGGGGCAGAACCAGAGGAATAGAGAGTGGTAATCGGTGTGTGGTGCTTGTCTTATGGAGATGCTAATCCTGACATTATTAATAAATGAGAGTACTGCAACGTGGAATAATAAAGGGTGAATATAAACATGGAAAAACAACAGTGAGAACAGATGGCAATCAATACACAAGGGGGGAATTAACACAAAATCAGTTTGGATGCTGAACTGTGGCTACAACTGAGCTGGTTTTCTGAGCTCAGCTAAACCTGAGCTGGTTGCTGCCTGGTACCTAAAGTACCTAAACACAACACCAAAACCAGGTTGGCATTGGCCTGTTCCTCCTCCAGACAAACACAGTGTTTATTACTTCAGGCAAACATACCTAGGTACATAAACACATGCACAGAAAAACTTGTTTTGATTAAATCACCTCCTTTCATTTTCCCACATATCGTTCTTCTACATTACTGTAGCATTCCAACCAGCCTGTAATTCCAATTTAGTGGCAATTACCACAGGTATTTGTTGACATTTCTCCACCTTTTGTGTGCAGACAGGTTGCTTTGCAGTTGCATGGATAACTAGATCATCTTACAGTTGCAAGCTGCCTCTGGAAAGGTTGGAACCGGTGAAGTCAGATTGAGTTTGATATTGTTATAATATTGGCTGTACAGTCAGTGTATCTCAATACCACTGAATTCAAATGTAATATGGAAATGAAAATGCACTATAATGATCAAGCCATCTTGTATCCCACTATGACTTATTTTTTCCTTTACTCATCAAATCTTTGTGTTTTATGCTTAGCTTCTTTTTCCATAACATTTAATCAAATTTTGTTTTATTTTTCTTTTTGTAGGTCTCATATGGGTGTCACTTAAACTGAAACCAATTAAGAAACATCTGCAGACAACACAACAGCATCAAGTGTGAACAATGAAATTTCTTTTATGAGAAGAGAGCAAGTAGAGCACACTTTCAACAAGTCTGGAAAAGCTCTGTCCAAACAAAAGCCATGTTTATGTCCTCACTGGAGCTCCAGTGTGTTATAGCCTGTCTCTCAAGAGCTCTGTAAACCAAGACAGAGTTGACCCAGACACTGCAATCAGCAATACTGATTAAGTTTTGAACATCATCAGCTAGTCTGGTTTAGGTATAGTGTTCTTGTAAGACATAGGAACATAAAGCAATGATTGCCTGCTTATGAAGAAGATATTTTACTTTAAACTGATCTTTTTCTTCTTTTTTTAATTCTCAAGAACTCACTAGAGAGCCTCGTAAAGGTTATATGGAGGCATTTTGCCTATCTCTAACCCAATTTCATTTCTTTTATGCTTCATCTCAAGTCACTGGAATTGTCATGTTTCTTTATGGGATAATTATAACATCCCTGTAAGGTTTTATTACCTTAACACACTGGTATATATTCTCAGCCCTAACTCTAGTTTAATATGTATTTTTAAATAATTAATATGTAGCCTAGACAAGCATGTGGTGTGGCAGAGAAATTAGAAATCAGGAGTGTCTCTAAGGAAAAGATGTACCCTGTCCACATTACTGTCCTTCCCAAAAGAATGGCCAGGAGGTGTTAGACTCAAAAAAATTGGTACCATCACATTACTGGCTCCTTCCTGCTGGTAAAACAGACTTTTACACAATGTCGTCAACCTGAAGAAGGAAAAAAAATATGAGATGAGGCTTCTACATCAGGAGACTGATCATGCCGTTAAAAAAAATATGGGGGAAGGGCTGGAGGTTTTTGTGTTCACAAGTGTGAGGATAAGAAAATGGTTTTGCCTTGTTTTCTTTATGCAGGATGAGCTTCTCACATGTCTAAGAAGGAAAAAAAAACAAAAAGAAATAATTTGGGAAAGGCTTGAAGGCTAACACTGATGGTATCTGAAAACACCATGAGAGCATCCACCCCAGCCCTGAAACAGCCAGCTCTGTACTGCTGATGCTGTAGATGGCACAGCCAAGGGGACAGCACAGACAAATTGCCAAATGTCTCAATGCAGTCTGCAGTGGTGCATTTTGCAATAGACCCTGCAAAAGCCGTGCTGTTACCCATTACTTCACATAGCTGGGTGCATGCTGGGGTCAGGGCAGATCCAGGAGCTGCAGTGTTGAGCTGCCTGGAGGGAGCTGACTGAGAGCATCATCTGTGGTTCACAGTGAACATGCTGTCCATCCTTTTTCCAGAGCAGAGATGAGAAGCCTTTACAGTTTGTTTTGCAGAAATAATGTTTCCCTTTTCTTTATCAGAAGCAACAGACTCTGGCATGACAGGCTTGTACTCCACAGGCTTATTTTTCCTCAGGCAATGGTACCTGAGCTCCTGGTCCCACTGGTATGGCCACAAAACATGTCCTTAATTATAATAGAAAGCAAACCCAATAGTAGTTATTATTTAAAGATAATGTAAGATGAAGGAACACAAGTGCCACAGATGAAGCAAGCACCTGACTTGAATATCCCAGAATTGCCTTGCAGCACTTCCCAGGAGGGGGAACAGCCTTTATCACACCACCAGTTAACAGGGGCATGATCAATGACAGAAGTGTCTGTCACCTTTCACTAAATTCACCATCAAGACCTCTGATATTTTTTCAGAGAAAGACAATTTGGATTGGTTCAGTAAGAACTGATTGAACTGAGAAATTTTCACATGGGGCATCTGCAGACACCACAAAATCTGCACAATACCATCCAGAAACAAATGAAAGGATTCTTTATGATCTAAGTAAATGCCAATGGATAAAATTAATTGCTCATTTCATTATTTTTTTCATTTTCCCCCTTCTCTTTGCCTTGTAGCTAGGGGAAATGCCCATCCATACAGACGTTCATTTTAAAAACATCTTCTTCCTTTTCTGCTCTGACATATCTCCTTATGTCTCCTCTCTTGCAATCTTGCCATCTCTGCAGCAAGTTCTTTAAAGCAGTTTCTAATTTTATCTTGAGCTGTGAAGTTTTTGAAGATTCTCTGTTTGAAAAAGACTGCAATAAAAAATAGGCTGAGCTGAATAAATAGTTATTCTAACATTTTGACGTCTCATGGGTTCAGAACGCAGGGGTAGGAGGAGGTTCTGAAAAACGGCGAATGTGTTAAAGCTCCCTTGCTGTTTTCCTCCTGAAACAGAGGGCATTAGGTCATGCAACCTCCTTAACTTGGGTCAGCTCCATCACAGACGTCTGGTTCAGGCCTTGTGATGCACCACTCCAAGGAAGAGAAGAAACAGGGCAGCAGGAGATGAATGAGAGGGATTGGGTCATACGCTTCTGCTCCGTGCAGCTGCAGACACATGAACGGTGGAAATGTCTACAAAGGAATAAGCCATAGCTGTAGCAACAGGCCAAGTCCTGCTTTGCTGTGGAAGAGTTGAGGAAATGGTTTTATTGCTTTTTGCCGGTATATGTCGCCTTTAGATTAAGAATAATGCTTACCTGTATTTACAAAAACACTCTGAAAAGCTCTGTTAGAAAACACTGCAAAAATAGGGATACTCCTAAAATTCTTAATAATGTGCATTGGATCAGTGGCTAATATTTGCATTGTCTTATCAATAATAAATTTAAATAGGTAACATTGGTCAGTTATTTTGCTAAAGCAGCTTGGTGGTGGCCTTGTTATGTGTTTTTTTAAACTTCGGAGGTGCTCACTCAAAAAGTAATTCTTCACTGATTGACACAGAATACTGTGTACAATGCAATGCATTTAACATGGGGAAAAAATTTAAAATGTAGCTTTTGTGCAACTTGGTAGGCATTGTGCTGAAACTGATATGCTCCAAAGGATCCTCTCAAATCCTGCAAACCTATTAAATAAAATTACTCTGCTATTTCTCAAGAAAATCAGATATAGTCTGAAGACTACTTGGGGGATAAGTTATTTCCTTTTCTCACATCCAAATAATTTTATCCCAAAGTTAGTGGTTGTCTTTGCTTCCAGTGTTTTCCCCAAACACCTTTCAATGTTTTCTGTGGGAGCAGTCACAAAGCAAAAGAAACATGCCAAACATATTGATTACAGAGTAAAATGGTTACCCTGGCAACTAAAAATCCTAGGAAAGCTCTTTAAACTTCCTTCCGTTCTCATGTGACTTCTTTTTATATACTTTTTTTCTCGGATGGTTAGAGAAATCATGGATATAAAAGTACTTGCTCTGAATATACAGCAATGGAGAAAAGGTGATTCATGCCTAGATTATTTATTCCACCAGGAATATAACTACCCACATTCCTGCTTTAGTAATCCATCACTTGCATAATGGGTAGGCAATTTTCATAACTTGGGGGGCAGAGTAACCCTCTCCCACTAATTTCTAAATCTATCAGATGTGACCTAAGGAAAGAAATCCAAGGACTAGAATTTTCCTTAAGTTCCAAGGCAAGCAAGATGAACAGTGTGAAAGAATTAGAATTTATGTGGGGGTCAAAAGTTTGCCCTGCTCTGTACAGAGGAAAGGAAATTATTGTCTTCTCTCCATGGGTAGTTTTGAACGAATGGTGACTCGGTGTGACAATAGTGACCTAACCAGAGGGGCAGCAGGGTCCAGAGCTGGTGGCAGTGGGCTCATGTGGTTGCTCAGGCTCATTCTCGGCACAGCCTGATGGTGCCAGGATATTTAAAAGCAAATGCAATTGAAAAAATACGTGAAGCTTAGTTGGGAACAAATTTAGATGGCTCTTTTCTCTGACTCCTGCTTGCTTCAACCCCAGACACACAGTAGGCTCTCCACTTACTGCTCAAGCAACCCTCATGAACAGGCTCAGCTTCTCAGCCTTTTAATATTTCAGAAGGAATTGCCCTCGCAGGCATTAAGCAGATGCTTGTTGATCCATTCATTTGTAAGCAGGAACAGTAACTGGACTATGAGCAAAGGGGAAAACATGTAACAATGATTACATTAAGGTTTGGGGGTTTGTTAGAAGAAGGGTGTCTAAGCCAGCAATTCAGAAAACAGGCCACTACTATTCAGGCTTTGATATGCTGATTTTTTCTTCTCTGAACAAATGGTGGTAGGTTGTTTTTAGAGGTTTTTTGTCCTCTATACTGGCTTTCCAAATAAAAATGGTTTTGAAAAGCTGCAATTACAGAGGTTACAAATAACATGCAGCAACACAGCTGGCACTGGAACATTTCCAGAACATGTCGTGCCATGATGAGGGCCCATTATTTCCAGTGGGGTCCGACAGATCTGTTGTTAAAAATGTCATCTCTTAATGGAGCAGGTCTGGGATTGTCTGAGCCCTAGCCTGCTTTCCTACGTCAGTTTGTGTTAAGGAGGTATGTTATTCCTTTGAATGATGGCTTTTTATTTGTCCCAGACTTGTATTGTCAGTAGAAGGCTGAAGAAAATGTGATTAAATTACATGGAACCATAAATTAGCTTGCATTGAAAAGAAATTACAAAATCAAAACTTTCCAGTAAATATAATCCTAAGAAGAACTGAGTATGGTATAAAGTGTGGGGGAAAACAGAGTGGTTAATTTTTATAGGTGGAATATTACTTCAATGCAACAAAAGGCAGTTCTCTAACTCCCTTTATTTGAACAGATGTTTGCCTTGTGTTGTCCTTTGTATTCTCAGGGTTTTTTTGCCAGTCTTGAGAGGGAAAACTTTGCTAATGCCCTTTTAATAATACCCAGTCTCCTTTAATTATTTTTTTTCTGATTGAAAAATGCAAACCTCTCTAGCAAGACATCAGTATTTGTCTCACATACAAATCACTGTCACTTCTATAAGCAGCTTTCTGCTGAGTTATAGAAAGATAACAGCGAGCACTAGCATTTTGACATGTACCAGTCACAAGACTTAATGGTAACATTAAATTGACATACTTCTTAGGGAAAGGAGGGACTCCTCAAAGGAAATATGGTTCTACTTTTCTGTAACTGTCATCACTTTCCTTTGCATGGCACTGATTTGGGGAAGTTGGATCAAAACAGTGTAGTCAGCCTTAGGATTACATCCCAACCTGACTGATTTTGCTGCACAAGTGGGGCAGAGCATGCTTCTGACTGCACTCAGTCATCTGCAGCTATAACAGAGCCCAGACTGCTGCTGAGACCTCTGTCTATCTGCCACAATTCCCAAGGGAGTGTTGTCCAGTTAAATGGGAATATGAAGACTGTTCATCATTTAACACCAGAAGTTTGTGAGATTTTTCCCATTTACGCTTGGCAGCAGCCAAGCTTACTGCAGTAAACCCTATGGATTTTTAATCCTGTCAGCTCTGAAGACTGGTCTGGTCTCAAAAGCCAGGTGAGCTTAGCTTCCCTGCAGCATGGGGAGGTCCCCTGATGCCCCAGATATCCCATAGCGCAGGAAATGGTGCCAGATGTGTCTGCCAAAGGCTGAGTTCCCCGGCAGCTCTGCATGTCTAAGAAGGGCCCCGCGGTGCTGGCTCCCGCCCCGGGCGAGCTGTGCCAGCCGTGCCGGCAGACGGGCTCGGCTGCAGGGACAAGCAGCAGCCACTGCGGATAAAGGCTTTGCTGCCAAAGGTCCTCCCCCACGCATTCGGCACCACGGCACCATTTGTGGAACTACAGCAAATCCCTCAGCCTCTGTCAGGCTTCCCACAGCTTGGGCCAGGAGGGTTTTGCACGAAGGTATGGTGCAGCAGGAACCCATAGCTCCATGTATGCATTTAGGATGGGTTTTGTGCTTCATCACTCACTTCCCTTCATTTCCTCTTCCCTCTGTGGGTTACTAAGAGGCCTCCGTGTGACCAGGAGCTGACGCTTTAGGTGCTGTATCCCATGGGGCATTCACAGCAGCAGCTGGGACTGCCACACGTCCCATGGGGTGGTTCTTTAAAAAGAAGCACCTCCAGGGCAATTATGGGGAAGAGATGCTCCTGCCTTTCAAGTGTGCCTGTGCAGGGGGTGTGCACGTGTAGGAGTTGTTCTTATTACTCACTCCTTAAAAATTAACAACATATCTTATGCAATGATGGATGAGGCATTGGGCTCAGGCTGTGGTTTATTGGATGGGAAGGGTGTCACATGGATATCATTGACCCAACACCCTCCTTCTATGCTCCCAGGCCTCCTCACGGAAATGCTGGACTCAGCCTATTCTTTCATTTTTTGAGTATTTGTCTTTTAATTTTTTTTATCATTCTCTTCCTTTCTCTGTACCTAGCAATTATCTGTGACTTATTATAAGAACAGGACAAGTTCCCTTCATTACTTGATTTGAGGCCCTGAAATGGATACTGCTACTGAAACCCTGGGAAGAAGATAGGCTTGGGAGATGGTAGTTATTATTGAGGGCCACAGTTAATTACAGATGTCAAAATGAGAGTGTGGACAGGAGCAAGGGGTGAAAGGAGGGGGCAAGAGGTGAAAGGAGGGAGCACTCAAAACAGCATAATCAGCAGATGTGTCTTGTTATCAGCAGTGTTATAGCTAGCAGAGTTATTAGAAAAGCCATAGAGTTTTAGCCCTTCTTTATTACTTCCTAATAAAGTAATATAAAATAAAGTGTTAATTGTTTTCACGTGAGAAATTTAAAGGTTTTTGTATTCACTGTTTCCATGATTTTTCCTCTCTGATTTTAAGAGTATCTGTTCCATGGGGACACATTTATGCACAAACAAGCTAAGCTCTTATCTTATACAGCCAGGAAGAAACACAAAGGCTACAGTCAGCATACAGACTATTTGTAAAGTGGGCTTCTAGACTGACACAAATAATGTCTAAGATGAGCAGAAAGGCTCCTAACTTTTTATATTTTCAGGTATGTACTTTTTTTCCGACTTTCATCAGCTGATCTAACAAAATATATTAATACCTCCAAATAAATGTTGCCTCAGTAATACCAAACCAAGCATCTGAACTTGCTCCCCATCTCCAAATGTGGCACTTACAATTGTTCTACGACAAACAGCATCCCTATTTTGCAAATAGTCATATGGGACAGTAACAGCAATTTTTTACCAATAGCTAATGGAAGTAGTAAAGCAGATTTTGGAGTTCTTCCTGGGAAGAAAAGTTCATGTACACATTGATCATTCCCAGTAGATGTCCCAGTCTTGGTGCTGTAAGAGAGATTCATAGAGAAAAAGCAAGACACTCTCCCTCTGTTTACATCGTGCCACTATACAGAAAGTGAACAATATTCAAGAATCCAGAAATGGAGAGCTCTAAACTGAACAACTGTCTCATTAAATTCAGCCTGGAGAAGCAGAATAGCCAGATGAGCCCTGCAGAAACCGGTCCTGCATCTTCACATTTGGCACAATGCCCTTTAACACAGTTAGGCACAGCTGGTATCTCAACAGGTTTACGCAGGGCTGGATTTGGCATCTCTCACAGCACAACATTGTGCCACAAACACTTGTCTCAAATTCTGGATCAATTGGCTCTTGTAATGATTGTGACATATCCCAGAAAGCCTTTCTTCTCTTCATGCTTTTATAGGATATAAAATATATATGCATGTTGTATATACACATCTGCAGCATTAGACACGTACACGTAAATCCCTGCCTTACCAATCTCTACAAATATTGAAGAAGGCAGGGCTTGTTATGCAATATTTGCTTTTCACAAGGAAATAGCTAAAAGTAGTTTTATTTTTTTTTTCTGATTGTAAATAAAAAGCCCACAAATTATATATATACCCTTAAGGTAAACAACAAATGAAATACTCTAATGAAATCGGCACTTAATTCTTCTTCTAGTCTACCTAATTGAAAGCTCAGACATGCCTAATAGTTTGTATAAAACACTAATGCAGCTGATTTCCTCTACTTTGATGAGTTAAAAATCCTTCCAGCAGAAATTACTGGTTAACACAGACTCTATTATCCATTTGGTTTTCCAGTCATGTCTCAGTCTTGTGAAGATTTAACATCCTTGAATAGCTTTGTTTTGCAAGACTCAGACCTTTGACTTCAGCTCTACTGTCTGATTCACATACATATATAAGCTGCTGACTACAAGAGAGGTAGAAGTCTTGTACGGCCTTGGATTTCAGTAATTTAATTGTAAACTCTTTGATACATGAGAGGAACAGCTGGGAAATAGCATTTTGCACAGTACTGGCTCTACAATAGGAAGCACCTCCATACAGTTACATGCTGCCTTTGTAATCTCACACAAGCATCAGAGATTGCACCATACACACCTCCTCCTCCAGCTACATGGGTTGCTCATGCCAGCATTTAAGCAACAGCAGTAGCAAAAGAAAGAGAGAAACATATAGAAGTTACTGAAAAAACTGTGTTTTCTTGCATGTGAAATGAGCTCCCTCAACTTTGCTATTTAGTTATCTTTTGCTTTAATGAAAGAAGCCAAGACAGCAGGAGATCAAGAAATTAGAAGAGGAACACTTGAACTGAAAAGCAACTGTTTAAAAAATAAACCCAGATGAAGGTTTGAAAATCAGGAATGTTACCAAATCCAAGAATATCAGCCAATATTTCTGTTGGGTGACTAACAATTTTGAATTCCTCACTTTTCATATCCCAGATGCAGAATTCCCAAGTAATCAGCATTGGACCTCTGGAAATATGACCTCTCTTTCATCAACTTGCTCGAGAACTCAGAATTGTTACTTGCTTTTCAGAAGCATTATTCTTTGTGAATGTACCCTGCAGAAGGTAAATATTTGTCTTCTCATTCTCTTTTACCTTCCTTTTTATGCTTCCATGGTTATTTAGTCCCAGGCTGCCAATCCACTCTATCAGATGGACTCTTTAGTTGCAGTTTAGCATAGGAGTATGCTTTAGGATGGAATAAAGCAAGGGATTAGTCAAGTAAAGGTATCTATGAGTAACTTCATTTATGGAGGAAGTGTACTCCCATGAGTTTTCCTCGTGTTACAGGTGGGTGGCAGATCAGACTCAAAAATTAGAGTTAGTCCTTTTTTCAGTTGTGGTTACCCAAGTGTATCTGCTGTCAGTGTAATTCAGGCTTTAGCTGAATCCATTATTGGATTCCAAAATATGTTCACTGCACAAAAAACCAGCCCATCTCCTTCTGCCACTTCAGTCTGACAGATGTTCAAACCCCCTGAAGATTAAGCTTGCAGAGAGAGAATAAACGTGAGTAAAACTGATGGTAAAATCCTAGCTTCATAAAAATAAATAGAAAATGTCCCATTGCCATCCACGGAACTAAGACATCACACTAAGTGGCTTTGTACAGAGCACTTCTCTTTCTCAAAATAGCCTTTACACACGGAAGCTTCCATGGTGAAGCTAATTTATAATCTGGTCAGGATCTGTGTACGGGTGTGTACATTCATATGTCTGCCATGAAAATTTTCTACCAGCCAATCAACCCTCCAGAGAAGACTGGGAGCTGGCAGAGCAGCTAATTGCTCTCACTAAGAGAAATCTGCTAGCTTGATTAATGCCTGTTTACAAATTGTTGCTGTTACTTCAGCTGTAATCTCAGAAAAGGGTTTGCTGAGGATGACTCTCCTGGAATTTTGTTTTTCAGTTTTGCTCTGCTACAAGCCATGTCTCATTCTTCATTCCCTGAGGCAGTTCCCTGGACTTCCACAAAATGGTAGACATAGTCATGAGTATGTAGTAATTCATATAGTGTCTGTGCAGCATCATCATCTTTCATAACACTATTCATCTGTAGATCTAAAACTGCATTTGGAAGGAGGCATCACTATCACTGTTTGACAAATTAGATCTGGATGTTGAGGTTTAGCCCCAAAGCTTCCACCTTAGTTAAAATCTTCCACTGGGATAAACAAGGACTAGCTTGACTAACAATGCTTTTGGTAAAGAATATCTCATCCTGTTTGCTGTTCTGAGACCTATCAGCTACTAAATGGTATCTTGTCTTTCTAAAATGGAAAAGCAAGAGCTGTTACTGTCTTTTGAAGAATTTCAAGGATGCTTCAAATGACAGAAGTGTTTGTCCACCTGCACCATCCCTCTTACCCCAATAATTTCCATTGCAGAGGCGACTGAGATTGTAGTTCCTTGGGAAAATCAGATTGTGTGAAAATGCATCCCATCTTTTCTGGGAGCAGTTCTCCCTGTGAGATCACTCTGGGGGCAGCAGCCAGTACCGAGCTGAGCCTGCCAAACCATTTTTTGACTAATATTGGTTGGCCAGGGCTCCCACCAGGCCCTGGTGCAGTTATAGATAACCAGAGCACAGCTCACCCTCAATGCTCATGGGAAGGAGGCCACCAAGAAAGGCTGGCAGAGGAGCAACTCCTGAGACTCAGGATCCCCCAAGTCATAAAAGCAGCGCAAAAGGGTATTTCACAGCCTGTGCACTTGGCTCTGGCTTATCTTCTTCACAATACCAGTGCTGATATTTAGCATTTATATACTAAATGATGCCTTTGTGCTTCAGCATTTAGGACCAGTCATACCAAAGGAGCCAAAAGCTTCACCTGGTTCACTCTCTTATTTCCAGAAGCAACTTGTAGTAGGTGGGTTGGGAGGGTACAGGACCAAAGCAAAGACAGCAATACCTCCTGTGGCACTCCCTCAGCATTGCCTCCAGCAATCTCTGGGTCAAGGGCTCCCCATCCCAAAAGTGGTATCCCTGCATTTGTACATGTGTACGAATTAACAGGGCCCTGTGCATGAAGTGCCCCCACTGCTGCCACCATCCCTCTGCCAGAACATGACCCAGTGTGCTCAGCAGCAGCCTGCAGCCCCTTGCTTATATCCTGCTTGGTCAGAATGCAACAAATAGTAAGGACTGAAGCATGCATTCAAACAGGCTCTGAGCAATGATGCTCAGGTCTAGATTTGTAGCCAATTCTTTTTTCCTGGACCTGGCCATGTTCCGACTCAGTGCTCTGGTTTGGTCTAAAGCTATGGTTTATGTCTGACCCTGAGCCCAGAGCCTGCTTGAATAGGATCTGTTGTTCTCTTTTGAGGCTATTTCAGATAGCAGTGCTCCCAAAGGAGTAACTTTGTGCCTTTTGAAGTGGCTCTCCCTCCCAATGAACTCTTTCATCCCAAATAACCACAGAAACAGTCAAGTGAAACGCTCTTTCTCGCAGGAAGCTCAACTCAGACTGAAGATGGAGCTCAATTATTGTGCCCTTATGCTGTATTTTGCATAAGGTTGAAATATACGGGTGTAAGACGTTCAAACACCCAAGAAGCTGACAAACTCTACCTTACCTCTAACACCAGAGTAGGAGAGGTGAAGGAGGAAAAGGCTAGGAGGAGTGCAACTGGCCATGGGGTCTGATTCAGTGCCAGCCTCCTCAGCAGGCCGGTGGGGGAGCTCATACACATCTCTTGGGAATCAAAATACATCACTTGTGTATCAGTATTCCAGAGGTGTTTCACAATTTTTTTACCTGTGCATATCGATGGATAGCAAAGACTGGGAGACAGAGCTGAGGCAAGATCCAGCCTCCCAGACCAGTCCCTGTGCGTGTGGTGTACGTGCTGCTGCCCATGAAGCACTGATTAAAGGAGCTGGGTGCCCATTTCAGCTTTGAGAAGTGCAAGTATTTCTCTGTAGTGAACGAATTATGAATGCGAACTTTTCAATGAGAAAATTACCGGGCCCTGTTACCTTCATTTCTGTCCCCTTCTCATCTGTTCACATGCAGGCATTCTGGAAACAGTTCCTCTCCCAATGACACAACAGTAGTTTATCTGCTTAAGCTGATGTTTAAGTTTAAAAACCAGTTATTTCTTTTGTCATTCCTTACCAATCCAAACAAATAAACAAAATAAAATTAGTGCTCTGAGGACCTAAACGACATTTCATTGTCAACAGAGCAGTAAAGAACGTTTGACAAAGCCTAAGGCAAATGATTAAATTCTTTATCTGTCACACCAAGGAAAGGCTGCTGCTCTTGGTAATAAGGCTGTATTTGTTGTCCCTGAAGGAGAAGGTGAAAAATAAATCCATGACTAGAAGCCATAAAATTTTACTGGTTGCATGGTCTATTTCAGGACAAAAATAGCTCCTTTGGGTTTGGTAAAACATATTCCTAAAGTGTCAATTGTCATATTTTTCACAGAAATTTCAGAAAATTATGAATTCCTGCACTTAAACCAGTAGTGTTTCCCTGGGAAACATGGATGCTGAGAAAATCTACAAAAGTGAATGCTGTTAATGTAATTTTCCTTTTCATCCTTATATGTTTGTCTCTATCAAATCTATTATATTAGGGTTTCCTACATATCAGTCATTTTTAAATGAATCATTTTGTTATTTTAAAATTAGCCCCAAACTTGGGATGTTAGAAACTCATCATGAAAATGTCGTGGAGATCATGTTGGCATGAGCAGAAAGATGATTAATCACAGGTTGCCACAAAAAAATCAGATTGTCTATCAATGGCAGTACCTTGGAGAAGAAAGTGCTATTGACAGGATTGAAGTAGTGCAGTCACAGCTGGGGAAAATCACAGATCTTTACAACTTTTATTCCCTTGGCATAGGTCACATTAGCAGAGGTGAATGTGAATAACTTACATTTCTTGTGCAGTAGGATAGGAAACATTAGGATTTAGAACTGGTATTTTTTGTTACAATAATTCATGGGCAGGGAACAAAAACATGTTGAAGCATATTTATTTGTGATAATGGTAAATAAAGGAATGGAAAAAATTGAAGATGGGCATCAGGGGTGGCAAAAGACTTGAGCTACGAATGCTGAAGAAATGTTCTTCTTGGAGAAGGGATCCTTCCAAAGCATCACTGACTGTGCTTGAAGTTGATACAGGGTTTAGAAATTATTCTTTAAAGATTCTCTTTATTTAAAGAGAGAAATATGTGACAATGACCCAAACTGTGAGCTTTTGTCTTCATGTTCTGCCAGAGTCATGATTAAAGAAGTCAGAGTATTGTGTTTCCCTGTTTTGCTTGTAGTATTAGCCTTACACATTTAATAATTTGAAAAAAATACAAAATAAAAAGCTAGCTATTCAATTCCCTCTGCTTTTAAATTCTTTGATGCATTGTTTGGTTTCAGGACACCCTGCTAGTGGGTTTTATCCCAAGCACAGCACTGAGCTGCAGGCAGAGCAGAGCATGGAGCAGATCTTGTCACAGTCTGCCTCTGCAAGCCCACTCCTGCCTGCTGTGCCAGGAGGCACAGCTCTGTTCTGCACTGCAACAGAAATCAGTCTGCTGGTTTTAATGCCATCCCTGGACAAGACTGTTTAATGTTTCAGAAACAAGCAAACAAAATCTAACAAATCTCGAGTATCTGGCAAGTAAAATACCTGAAAAAACTGAGAGGCAGGGGAAGTACGAGACCTCGTTGCAGTTCAGAGGTGAGGTCAAGTGTGAGAGTGATGTGGAGGAAATTGTGGAGTATTTGTTGGCAGTAGCAAAGCCCTTGGCTGCCTTTTTGCTGGATGAATTCCTAAATCCACTCATCTGTTTTGCAAAAGACAAGGCAACACTTCTAGAGTTAATCATAACCAATTTATATTTCCAAAAGTGTCAAAATGTGATATGGAGAGAGTATTTTCTTGACTAGCTTGTCCTGTTGAATACAATGGCTTATTATTACTGTTTTCATTGCAGTGTGAATATTGCCTTATGTGAATGGAATGAATAATACCTTCCTATTTAATTAAGTTGTTCAAGATTGCATTTGTACTTGTTGAAGCCATCACTTTTCTTTCCTGGGTTATTGTGCCTACACCTCAGCTCAGAGGAAAAGGTGAATAGATTTCTAAGAGATGGTTGCTTAATTGCAAATTAATCCACCTGCTGGGCATTCTGACTAAATGTAGTGTCTGGCATCTTTACTGTGACATCAACCTTACCATTGCCTCCACAGCTGCACCAGCTGGTGGGCTCAGTCCCAAAATTTTGATATCTCAGATGGCACACAGTCTTTGAGATATAGTATAACGTGAAGAAATTATTTATGAGGACTTATGATAAATGAATTTCTAAAAAGTTATCTACGCTGCCTTAAAGGGATTTATTAAAACAATCTGCATGCTAAGCTTGCATCACATAAATGAAGTACCATTTGCACATTGTCTGTAAGATTTGAAAGCAGGTGCACCCATTCTGCAACATTAACCTGGTCTCTTGGGACACATTTGGAAGCTGAATTCTCAGGTCGGTATAAGATACTTTGCTGTTAGCTTCTTCACAGACACACTTACATTGTGGTTGAGCTCTGGGAAAGTTGGCTAGCAAACTTTCTAGTGGTCTGGACTGTAACAAGGACACCACTACCCTGTCTCTGGCAAGTGGTTGTCTCTGATTCTTAATAAACCAACCATGTGCTGTTGAGCTGGAAACAATGGTTGTCTGTAATATTTTTATGTGCAGATTAAAAAAAAAATCAGCACTTGGCAGCATAGGAAAAGCTACACTTTTGTGCAGGAAGACAAGCTGTAATGAACTGGATGTTTATAGCCAAACTCTTCCAGGGAGAGGCTGTGAAGCTTCCATCCTTGGAAATATCCAAAGTTCAATCCAAAACCACCTTGAGCACTTGCTCTAGCTGATCATGTTTAAGCAAAGGGTTTGGAGTTGACAGTCTCTAGAGGTCCCACCTAGCCTCAACTCTAGTTTTTGAGAAACCAAAGATGTACTAAAAACAAGAGAGTATTAATCATCCTAAAATATATTATTTTATCGTAAGGTTAAAGAACTATAGCACCATTTCCTTGTATAGGAAAATACAGAGAAGCTGTTTGAGGAACAGTAAAGACACGGAAAAGACACACATATTTTAAGAAATCCTTTAAAATAGTAAGGACGGGATATTCCAAAAGCTTAACAACACAGTGTTCATTACCTAATGCTTCAACCTGGCATAATTTCAGTCCTTTGCAAAATTATTTGTGCTCTTCCACATCCCAGCAGTGTGCACAGCACAGTCCACCTTCTGCTTCTTTCACCTGTAAGCAAAACAGTAGCATGCACAAATGTCCACATGCAAATTTGCTCATGTCCATGACAAGAGTCTCAGAGACTACAGGAACTCACCAGATCCCCTCTCCAGCTAGAGACAGCTCAGCTAGACAATCTCACACCCTACACAGCTATTTCTTCTATAGGATGGCTTGAAAGTGACCCACACTGCTCCATGTGGTCCCTCAGGCTTTCCTTGCAGGGGTCTGGCACACCAACTTCCTCCACGCTGGCTTGATTTCATTCTTTCAAGTCTTGACAAAATCGCCCCTGAAATGGGGCAGCTCTGGACAGCTTTTCAACTTCAAAGGTTATAATACAATTTGCAGATTTTTGCACACTACCAGCTCCCAGTGCAGACCCAGGAAATCATGCTGAAAACCCTGGGAATCAGTAAGGAGAGCATTTCAATTTAAACGTAATATATTATAAACCTCATTATTCTGTGTCACTGGAGAATTAATAGTTTTGTCCCTCCATTTTGTCTCTCAGTTTCTAACCTTCTTAATACATGTATACCCCAAAGCCTTGCATTAAAACAAAATAATTTGTTTGTCTTTTGAAGGGGAACCTTCCAATGCATGTCTGATAAAGCCATCAAAAGCCCCTGTTATTATGTGCTATAATGGTCCACAGGAGTGTTTGATTAGAGCATTTTCCTTGTCACACTGACAAGCTATGAGATATTATCTGCCTCCAGAGGCTAAACGGAAGGCTTGAGGGATAAAAAGGTCTATTGTTATTATATGCATAATCTTGTGACTGAAAATGCCACCTGGGATTAAGAGAGCTCTTTGGATGTATGGAGTGAGACATTATTTGTAAATTACTTTTGTTTACCAACACTGCTGTGTTGTAATTATTTTATCCAGCTACACTTAAACTTTAGAATGAACTAGGGAATACTCCAACTGTGATTAGATTGCTTTCTCGTTTGTATCAAATGTTGTTTTCTTTATAATGGGAAGAAAGAACTGATTTTGATAATGAGGTAAAGACGCTTTTAACACAGGAAGCTCAGTAGTGATATTAAACATTAACATTATCACAAAGCTCCAGGCTTTGACATCCTCTAAGACTGCTCACCTACCTAAAATGCCAGGGCAGTAGGACAGCTCTTCCATGTAGGCAAATATCCCAAGCAATCCAGGTTCACTTGGAACAAAAGAAACTGGTCCTGCTCTCTGCTAAACTTTGTCAGTGCCATGTAATATATTTTTTTAGGTTTTGCACTAGGAAAAAATAGAAACATTAGAACTATGTGGTGCCATGTAGAAATATTGCTGAATATACCTGGTTAAATAAGGTGAGGAAAATAAAAAGGAGAAATTATGGCCCTGTGGGTGCTAGGACACAGGATGTTGGTGTGCTTCTTCATTTAGTTGTGCCAACAGTGATGTAATTGCTGTCAATCTTAGACAATACACCCCAAATATATATTTATAGATGTATTTATATGATAGATGTACTGCTCTAAGAAAATGCTGCTTTTCTTGGTGGTAGAACAGTTGTTATGGTGACTCCTCTTCTTCCCTTATTTAATACAGGAAGCAGAGCACCAAAATAAAAACCATTCCATTTATGGAATTTATCAAAAACCCACTCTGAAGCTGTAACTCTAGAGAGAAATCTTTTGGAATATTTAATGACATCTTTATTTTATAGTATTTGACCTTTCATTCTGGAATTAGCAATTTTGTGAAAAGATCTACTAACAGAAAATAAATGGAGGAAATGCATTTTTCTGTGGTATATATGGTAACATTTGCTCATTTACAATATTTATACAGTACTGTAGGCACTGAATGAACAAATACATTTTGCAGGTTAGGTACCTACTGAGTAAAGGTTATGTAGGATTCTATTTGGAAGACCTCATTAGGATGTAAGATGGATGATCTTGATCTCCTTGATGATTCAGTTTTTATCAACACAGCGTAGTTTATCCTGTGGGTGTTAACTACAGTAAACAACAATTCTGTAATTTCTTGATGGTACGTATTCATATATTTCCCCTGATTTAAGCAGCAGAATTTTCCAAAATGCCTGGGTTTTTTCAGTTTCTGCTTAGCTCAGAGTTGTTTCTAAAGCTAATTTGGACATTAAATTCTCCATGACCATATAAATTACTTAACATTTTATGCCAGTTTTGAACACGTTTACTCCAAACTACCTGATAAGCATGGGATTTCTACTTTATAACTAAGAAGCTGAGGCAATCAGGTGTGCAGGTTGAACCCTGATCGAGGTTATGTCCACAGCCAGTGCAGATGTGGTTTTGCAAAACCTGGCTCTACAAGAATTTGTGCATGTCCTGTGTTGGTCAAAGCTTCCAGGTGGACACCAAGGATAAGCAGCTCTGTGAAGTGCTTGATCCCTATCTAGTGGAGATAATGATCCTTTCAAGGTATCTTCTGTGATGCTAAAGAAGAATTTGCACTTCCACAGAGCAGATATGCAGAATGCAGAACGTGGGCTGAACCAGTCATTGTTAGGATGGGACAGCAGAAGCTGATCCACAAGAGGGCTCTGGGAGGGAATCTGGGAAATTATCAACTGCAAATATTTAGAACAGGAAAAAAAGAACACACAGGAAAAGGGAAAATATCCTAAGTACATACACGTCGGGATGCAGCTGGGGATGTGCTCAGAGAAGAACTGAGGGCATGCCAACTGGCAAAAGTGAAACTGGTCACAGGAAATACACAATCCAATAACATTATTTATTTGAAAACACTCAAAGGTATCTGTGGTGAAGTGTTGATTTGAATTAAAGTGAGAGGATGATTTGCCCGAGTGCAGTGTTACCTTTCTATCAGCCTTCTATAGGAAAGGAGCAGCATCACAGTGGATGAGAATTGCTAAAGTTTATTAGGACTAGACTATCAGTGTAACTTTTAAATGAGTAATTTATCACCCTTATGAGGCCTGATTTTTATAAACCTCACCTGCAGCTGAAGATGAATTGCTTTCCCAATCTAGGAGCCAGCAGCAACAGAGCATCCCGTTACCAGCAGCAGGTCATTTGCCTAACAAGCAGGTCCCATGCCACAGCAGGTTTATACCTCAGAGCACAGCAGAGCTGCCTGCAGGACTTGGACTGTAGAGGGGTACCAAGGTGCCCACTGTGCTGATATCAGCCTAAGGCATCTATTTTCATGCTGAAGGGGTCAATTTGAACTGAAGGGTGCCCACACCCTATAAACTTCTGTCACTTCCAGGCAGAGCTCCTGCTTCCCCCAGATGCCTTCTCTTTTTTATTCCTAAAGCCTCAGCAGCTTAATTAAACATGTTTGGAAATCAAGTTAGAGTTAGACCAAGGAGCAACATCCTTTGCATGGAGCCCCTGAGCTCAGCTCTAGTCACTCTGCCCAGAGCAAGAGCAAGAGCACAGCTTTAACAGGTTTGCAGAGGCCAAGCAGACAGAAGAGCCAAAGCCACACAAACAAACCACAAGTCTGTCTAAGAAGATCCACTTTGGATCAAACCAGTAACTGTTCAGCTTAGGTTCAAAATGCTACCAGAAAGCCTGCTGGATTTATTCTTTAAGACTAACAAAAATGTGTCCAGAGAAGGGCAACAAAGATGGTGAAGGGTCTGGAGCAGCTTATAAGGAGCAGCTGAGGGAGCTGGGGGTTGTTTAGCCTGGAGAAAAGGAGACTCAAGGGGTATGTCATCACCCTCTACAACTTCCTGAGAGGAGGTGGTAGCCTGATGGGGGTCAGTCTCTTCTCCCAGGTAATGTTGGAGCAACAGGAAATGGCCTCAAGCTGTGCAAGGAGAGGTTTAGATTGGATATTAAGAAAAACTTATTTACCAAAAGGGTGTTCAGGCAATGGAACATACTTCACAGGGAAGTGGTACCATCCCTGGGGATATTTAAAATATGTGTAGGTGTGGCACATAGGAGTTGGTTAAGTGATGGACTTGTCAATAGTAGGTTAATTGCTGGACTCAATTATCTTAAAGGTCTTTTCCAACCTAAACAATTCTATTATTGTATTGTATTATAAATCATGCAACTGTGAGTTTGGGGAGGGTGATTTTATTCTGCCTTTAATAACTTTGAACGTACTTTTTGTAAAGCCCCTTAGCTGACACCTAAACAATCTGTAGGAGGCAGGTTAAAATAGAGACCTTCAGAAGAAAATATCCTAAAATTCTTCACTTCAGGGCATGCAATTCAATTACTATTTAACTTTCAAATCACACTATAGTAATTACTATTTTGCAAACATTTAACTTTCATTCATGAAAAATTTGATCGATTAGGAGTGTTGGGAAGCAGGAAAAGAAGATTATGTCCTTCTGCTGTTTGATCATAAAACATTGCTTTGACAAAAGAAAAAACAGATGCTTCTGAAACACAAGGAAATGAATCCTGCAATATGCCCATTCCATCCGATCCATTCACTGCCACTCATTCTGGTAAGATGTGCCAATCTATGAGTTTGCAGGAGCAAAGAAACAAACCCATAACCCACCACGAGATAAGAAATGCCCAAGCACATTCTTAATATAAACCCCATGAAAAAAAAGTCCAGCTGCTTTCTGGTTTTGATGTGTTTCTGTAGTCCCCAGGAAGCTGCAGCAGAGACTATTTACAAAGCCAAAGAAAAGGAGACTTTACAAATAATCTGACTGATATAAATAGTGTTATTATCATAATTGCTGTTGGAACAGATAAACCCCATGAGCTGCTATGATTTCAAATAGCTCAATCAGTAAAAGCCAAACAGGATGGCTTAGAATGCAAATACAGCCAGCCACGCAACTGGAGTAGATGGGTATAACAGTGGTATTAATAAAGGGATGGTAAAGTATTATTAATAAAGCGATGATAAGGTGTGAGAAGGCAAAGCAGAAAAAAACACCAAGTGATGTCTTGGATGAGAAAAACAAAGCCCTGTAAGGATATAAAAGAACACAGAAAATTTCCTTCAGTGTTTACTGCAGTGGCAAACTAGGCAAGCACTATCGCAGGATTTACCTGGGCTAAACAAAAATGAACCCTCGAGAGTCTGTGTTCCACTTTATGGAAGCAAAAAGTCAAAATTGTAAAAGAGCACATCTAGAACCCATTGCAACATAAAAACATGTCCCAACACATTGCCATACTAGTTATACATCAAACCGGGGGAAAATGAAATTCAGCCTTCCTTCCTTCCTTCTGTGTTGCTGCCAAGGGACAAAAATATACCATAGGATAAAGGTTCTCTGCCAGCCCCAGACAGTTACAACATAACATACAATTAACTTTCACAGCTGGTCACAGGCTTTGTCAGAAGCCTGGGGAAAACAAAAAATCCTGTGCGTTGAACTTGATTGTGAATGTACTTATTAAATATATCTCATTAAATCCATCTGAGTTACACTTGGTGCTAGCTGGGTTAGCTGGCTGATGGTGTGCTTATAGGACCACATGGGAACTGTACAACACAATCTACCTCGTCAATAAAACCCCTTAACTTCCATGGTCTAAATTGCTTTTGCCATTACACTCTATGCAGCCACAGCAAGATCACTGAAATCATGCTTTTTTCCTAACTTTGGCTTCAATCCTGCCCACAATTGCACACATGCTCACAGCTTACCAATGAGATTTATTCTACTACAATATTTGGACCCCACCTGTTAACTCTCTATGGCCAAAGCTACCACTGTATCACACGTACCTACCTGCATGGGTGTCAAAAGCTCTGCTACTGTGACAGTTCTCCCTTTTTTGACCCAGGGAAACATGAAGGAAACAGGAAGTTCTCACTGCTTAGAAAGACTAGCACAGAGGTTTTTTGACTATCAGATGGTAATCTGTTGATTTTAAGTCATCTGACAGAGACTTTCTCCCCTAGCAGTACTTGCATGAATGCTTTAGATGTTTGTCACATGCCTCAGGGATTCGTGGACCACTCTTTTGTCTGATCTCAAAATAAGATGGTACTTTTGTGCACCATGCTGAAGTGATATTTGGCTACCAGCCTCGAACCAGTCTGGTATGTATGCTGGACTTGGAGCATTTGCACCTATCTGAATTCATCCAAATTGGTGTGATTTCCATAGAGAGGCCCAAGTTTTTTAAAGGGATGATCGCCTAACATTAATTGGGCTCCTGATTACTGCAGTTACAAACCTAGTCTAGCAGAATTAGTAGCTCTTTGGAATTGCAAATAATGCAGTTCCTCTAGCTACATGGTTCTGTTTATTTTAATTAAAATGAACAGTCCTGATCTTTATCATGTTCTACCATAAGATAAGGTGGGAGGTACTGGATGAGGTGAATCAAACCAAATTTAATAATTTCTGTTGTATTCTTTTTACTGTTTCCAAACGATCCCCTGACTGGTATACTGGTCTTAGACTAATTAATGGAACGGTATTTTTTCTAGGTGTGTCCAGAGAAAGATTGATATTATATGTACAACAGCCCTATGTGAACCACGTATGTTTTTATTTGTAATTCACAGCATGATGTTGCTGCTAGCAAGGAGTAACAGCCCTCCTGAGACTACTTTAACATATGTACATTCCTGTGAATCTAATGGATAAAGCGTGTATTTCACTACAATTCATCTTTAGCTTTTCTCAAGGTTCACCTGTTTTCCTTATACCTATTACTAGGAAATGTTGGATCAGTTCTTAAGTGTACTTAATCCTAGTTCTCTTCTAAAGCAGATCTTTGTGGAAGCCAAAATAGTGTGGAAAATATAAACACAATCATCTGAAAGTGATCCATGGATTAGCTTTGTTAGGAAAAAGAAGATTTCCCAGTGTGTATATCCATCCATTTAATCATGAGCACTATAAAATTCCTTTCAAAAACTGTCTGGCATTAGTAAGAAGTGGTAGTCTGTTTGCTAACAAAAGCAGCTACCTCTGTTTCTACATGTGTTTGCACTTTCAAAAAAGTTCAGCCTGAGAGCTGGGCATTGGAGAACGTATTAAACCATCTAAAGAGCCAGCAGGGAAAAAAAGCTGTTCCAAATTTCACTGTGGACATTGTGTGTAACACCAGCCTCTCTTAAAAACAAACATTTATATGTATGGTCATAAGAAATGAGCTCATAATAGACCTCACTTCTAGAAAGTGAAATGACGCTGAGGAGTGTCCACAGGCACAGGAACAGAAATCATATTTACTCTTAAACACTAGAAGGGTCTCTGGAATGTATTTGGCATTGACTGGTTTGCACTCTTTCTCACAGCTCCCAGGCATAGTGTGGGAGATAGTATAAGCCAAGGACCACTTCCAACACGCAGCTCACCTATTTTACCAGAGAGTAGAGTATTACATGGGATATGTGGTTCCAGCTATCACCACTTCCATGGAAGGGGTCCAAAGAATTTTAGTTTAGTACTGCAAGAATATATTATTAAGGAACCCTCACTCAGTGAATGGAGCAAAGTTAGCTTTGCTCTTAAGCTTTT
The DNA here is from genome assembly GCA_013397055.1 of Pachycephala philippinensis. NCBI lineage: Eukaryota > Metazoa > Chordata > Aves > Passeriformes > Pachycephala > Pachycephala philippinensis. The sequence continues at coordinate 716,944 of VWZT01009485.1, read as the reverse complement.
TTCACGTGAGAAAAGCCTTTAGTTTATGCTTCAGTATTTATATCCGTATTTCACGGCAGTGTGTTTGACTTAGGCAGAGAGAGATAATCCTTCCGTAGCCTTGGGACTTCAGTGAAAGCATCTGCTTATCTGCTTTGTTGGCATGTTTCATCTCTGTGCAAACCCCTGGTAGAGGAGACAACTTTTTCACTCTTTCGATTAGGAAGCTGTGTTAGATATAAAAGTTAACTTGATGCATCTTTGTTGCCATGACTTTAAAAACCAACCAAACAAAAAAGCCTAGCAGATTGTAACATGCTGATTCATAGACAACAAGGCCATATGAACCATAAGGTTCAATGCAGTGTTCATGAACTACAGGCTTCTGTCAGGATCCCATTACCCTGCAAAAGCCTCATGTTTAGTCTCCTGAAACTGGATATTCAGTCATGTAGAAAATCAGCTCCCCTTCATGCCCATTTGCAATTTATATAATTTGGGGAAAGCTCATTTCTGCATTTCAACGAATACATTTTATGGTTCAATTTCTAGGTTCCACTGTCAAAATGATGTTCCCACATGTGGAAAGGAATAAACTCAGGCACTTCTAGGATGTCTAGCTGTACCTGAAGGACCCAGCTCACGTACAGAGAGCTAGCTGTGCTGTACAGATAGATAACTGCTTTCTGCCTACAGTGACATATAGCTCTGAACTTCTAGGTCCTGGACCTGAGGACTTCTCTAATCCCACTCAGCATTTTGCTTGTAATTTTTTCTCCCTAGTGAAAGACACTCAGAAGGGAAAATATTCATTGTTTTCAGTGGCTGCTTCCTTGCCCAAAACTGCTTTTACCCCATGTGGCATCTTCTCTGACCTGTACAGCTTTATCTGTCCCAAATTGAGCTTCTCAATGCTTCATTCCTTCTTCTGTCATCAGAATGCTTACCTCCTCCTGGAATAGGAGACTTCAGATAAAAGTTGCCATGTGCTCCCAGATCATATTAATTATTCACCATGATAAATGCTTTTAAAAAGAGAGGAAGAAAAAAACATATTCTATACACTTTAAAAAAAATGTATTCTAGAGGCATATATCTTTCCCCAGAACAGTTCTTAGCCAGATTCTTAATTATAAGAGCCTCTGCCTTCCAAAGAGCAGGACAAGCTCTGCAAAGATAAATTAGTTCCTAAGGAAGTCTGAGAGAATATAAAAGAGTGCCCCTCTGAGATCACAGTGAAGGTAAAAAGGAGCTTGTAATAGCACCATGTCCTAATGGAGTCCTTCTGCCAGGCAGGAATAACTCCACAGGCAATATTATAGATCACACTCAGGAAAGGACTCATGTGGCCTGAAACTGAACTTCCTCACATGATATCAGAATGTGTTCCCATTGCCTTCACTGCGGCAGTACCTACTTCCAGTGAATTTAAGCACAGCCTAAGCAGTGAAAGTATTTAAAAAAAAAAAAAAGCTAAAAAAATGCCCCAAACTTCCAAACAAACAGCCAAATATTGACAGAGTGCAAAACATGCTGCGGACCTTGGCAAAAGAGAAATTCTAGAAGCTGTGTGACAGGAATGCTCTGTGACTTCATGTTAACTAGAGTTTTGTGTTAGTTTTGCCTGCTGAATGCAATGCATCAGACAACATCACTGAGAATGCTTGCTTTGAGTCATGGTTCCTCTCTGCAAGTCCTCTCTGCTTTCCAGAAGAGGAAGCAGTCAGCTAAACCTAGCTAGGTCTTGGAAGAGCTTTTTCTTTTTTGAATAATGCATATCCATAGGTGCTCACACACAAAAGAATGCCAAAGTGTAATTTAATGATATACAACCTCTAGCAGTGACATAAAGCTACTTCAAGGGTGAAAGACTACTGGTAGTTCGTGTGGTACTGCACAGCTGCAGTATTTGGAGACAGGGAATTCATGGCTGAGGACAGAAAGGTGAAGCTACTTCATATATTAGCGAGGAGATTTTTTAATGTCAGTGCTGCTCTGACAGAAACACAGCGTTTGGAGTCTGGTCTTGAATATTCAGCATGTCGCAAGCTGAAGTGAGTTCAATTTATTCAATGCAGTAAGGAGAAGTGAAAACTCAGTTTATCACAGTAGTTTTAGCAACTGATGCTGGAAATGCTGCCAGCTGTGATATTTTAAGTTTCATCGGAAAACTTGAAAATGCCACTACCCAATCTAAGCACTATCACCACTGCAAGTAATTCTGAACACATCCTTTGAGTGCTCTCCCATGATGCTGTGAACTGTCTGAGAAGGCACAAAGGAAATGTTATGCATCACCACAGCTAAATTGTGACATTTTGCCAATTATATGCTTTTTCAGCCACCAGAGCAACCTCAGCAGTGCCTTGACACATCACCTCTGTCTTCAACTTCCTTCCAAAAACCTCATCAAGGACCTTTGTGGAAGGGCATCTTTGAAAGCTGCTAGGCTTTTGAAGGCATGCCTGGACCCCATATTTTGTGTGCAGTCACCCTCCAGGCTGCTGCAACCTCCCCTGATCAGTGGAGCCATAGCACTGCTACCAAGACCCTATCCTCCACAGCGAGACTGGTGGCCTCCTTCCTTGCCATCTGGGACAGGACACTCAGCTTTGCAGCTGGAGGTGGGAGAATAAAGTCAGCAAGACCTGCAGTAAAGTAAGAGAGGTGATAAAAAGAGGTAGTTAATTCTCAGAAATACCTATGGAGCAGGTAGAACACGTGGCTGGGAGTTTGGAGTAGGAGGAGGTGTGGAAGTCTATGAAGCTGTGTGGGGAGATTTCCTATGGGATGAGCTGGGTTGGGACTGGCCATCTGGGTTTGTGTCTGCTGTGGGGTGACACACGAGGAATAGCCGCCTCACCCTTTAACCATCTGATAAAAATGCCTCTCTGAGTGAACATACCCCACTCTTCACTTAGTGTGACCAGTCCTTCCAAGGCACTTTTAGGACACCCTGTGAACACACATTACATCCCATAATTAATGATGGGATATTTGGAAGAAGAAAAGGTGACATAAAATTGGGACTTCCTTTCCATTCTGAAATTATTCTTGGGATTCAATTCTCACATATTAGGTTTAGCAATGACATTGCATTCCTTGGCCAACTCCAGTGCAGGGCAGTAGTGAAAGTAAAATAAATGGGCAGAGGAAAAAGAAAGAGCACTGCAAGCTGGTGTTCTATGACTTAGAACAGCAAAAATCACTAGATATACAACTCTTAGTGTTCTTCAGAAAAAAAAATTCTTTGATTATAATTTAATGGATTCATAGAATAATACGTATCATAGTATCAGCAACTATCAACAATAAAAAATCTGACAGCGCGGGAGTACTAGGAAATGAAAATGCACCATAAATGAATGGAGGAAAAGCATTCCTAAGAGCATATATACAGCTTGTGCTATCTCTTGCATCAAGACACTCCCCTTCAGAGATCAAATGAAGAGTTACAGGGTAATTTTAGATGGCTAAAGTAAAAATAAAGTCCTGCTGAGAGTAAAGAGCCATAGAATGCTTTGGCCTTCTATCTAGTGAAACCATTAAATTGAAACCATTTTTTCCCTCTACAATGAAGAATATATATCCACATGTGGACGCGGCTCAATAACAGTGACAGCTGCCTTGAACACATGGAATAAGTCTGCAAAAAAAAGATGAACTAACCCTGGAAGATTCAAGTGCCATGATTTTTAAATATTGTGCTGGAGAAGTCTAAGCTGAAGTCCATATTCAGGAGAAGGAAACCAGAGACTCATGGCAAAGAGATTGTATTACAAATGCTTTGCTTTGATGACCTCTGTGTAACATGAGAGACATTCACATCCCCTGAAACACGGCTGAGCTGTTGTCAGCTTCACCCTTTCAAGAGCAATACAGTAATATCAACAGCCTGATGTTCTGCATCAAGCTCTTCTGAGAGGCTCTGAGACTGATGACTTCATGTGAATTTATCAAATTTTGGAGTCTGCTCCAAGCTGGTCTGGAAGACAGAGCACACAGGAAAAGAGGAAATTCAAGCAGATAATATTCATCTGAACATTTCCCTTAGGATATTTGTGGCTCAGCTTTTCATGGGAAAGTTTTCTTTTCAAATTAAACTATATTATCTGTACTCCATACCACAAAACCAGGACTGTTTCCCAAGTGTCTCAAAGGCTCAGGGGCCAATGTACTTTACATGTTTGCCATCCAATCCATTGCCCAACAGGAATTAAAGTACTATCTTTCAGCCACACACAGACACATTATGGCAGGAATGAGACTCTAACACAAAGCTCTTAAATACTGGATTTACTTTCAGCCATAGTAAGTATTTCAGGAAAACTGTAGTCAAGATTTCTCATGTTTATTGAGGTATGAAGTCCTTTTGGTTCACACTGAAACATGCATTTAGTGGAGGTGTTAAACATTGGGCAGCAGTGCAAATACTCTTTAAGCTGTACGTAAATCACACTGTGCTTTTAGTCCACCAGACTGCCATTACCTTCATGTAGCGTGGAAGCAAAATACTTTTTCTGGCCATCAACACTGCAGACCACTCAAGGCATTATAATTCAGTGTGACTGTCATACTGCTTTGTGCAGCATCCACTCACCTATCTGTTCTTTAGTCCCTTGCCCTATTCACCCCACAAGGAACAGATTCTTTCAGAATGTGTTATCTATACATTTTTGAATATGTTTTCAAAACAGTAGCAATATATGCTGTGCACATCTCAGCTTTGTTCAGAATATTTTATGATCATTATTTCAAAAACCAGCTCTGCAAATCCCACAACACAGTGCTCCAAGGTTCATAACTAAGTCACAAAAGTTATAGGCAAGAGACTTGCAGGGAGGGGATTGGTTTTGTTTACTTCTTTCAAGGAGAGCAATACAGAATGTTTAAATTTGTATACAGGTGCTTTCCCAGAGAATATATTTTTTTAAAAAAAAATCTGAATTATGGATTTATACACTATATCTACAAAGCACACACTTTTTTGTGTTTAGGAATAACAAGTACGTTCTTCTTATATCTTGAAAATAAAATGTATATGGTTTCAAGTCCTTTCATGTTGTCAGAACAGTGTTTGGGTGTCAGTGTAAAGAAGAATCAGGTCCTACAGGAACCAGATTCTCAGAATTCCTGCTTGATTTTTCATAAGAAGTTTCAACAGAAGAATACAGAAATTAATCACTACCTGAAAGATATTAATTTCCTAATAGCTATTAGGATAGGGAGAGAGAGTATGAATTGTTTCTTACCCACTTCCCCCAAGTATAAAATCCGAGAATTTGATTTAAGCATTAAATATATTCATGTGAGCTAATGGCATGAGAACTGAAGTCACTGTAGATGATATGCCAATGTTCACCATTTCAAATGTCATGCCAGTTATATAATGCAATTTTTTTCCCATAGTATCCATCAAGAAATGCACACTAATGTTAAAATCATTAATATTTTTAATAGTGCCTGAAATCATAAAATTTACCACTCACTAATCAGCATGAAATCTCTTCACTTTGCATCTGTTTACATCAGTTGAAGATAGATAGTAGATATTTGATTCTTCTTGTCAGCCAATAAACATGAGAATTTAAAAATTATCAGCAAGAAAGCAAGAGGAGAGAAAGGGTACTTTTCTGGCATCATTTTTTATTGCTAGGGAAACCATTTCCTTTCGCAGCAGGCTACAATACTTATTATATTTCTGGTGTTTATTGCATTTGCTCCAATACAGTTCATTTCATTGTGTGGCGGCAGAAAGACTTAAAAGTCTCATCACTAGTAATGGATACATTTAAAAGCACTGCCTGGTAACTGATTCTGTTTCTCCGAATTTAATTACATAACCTGCATATATTTTTTTTCTGACAGCTGGTATTGTTCATAGGTTGAAGTTTTTGACACATCTGTTTACATACTTTTCACTGTCGGAGAACCAAATTATATACCAAATTTTTATGTAATACATGCAGTGCAGTGAGGAATGAGTCAGTTTTTATTACTGTTGCTTTCAAGCAACAATAACATACACATCTGTGTGTAACACGCCAAGGAGGACACTGCAGTGGGATGAAGGTAGCAGATTGTATGAGCTGGAACAATGTAACTGAATGTCTTTGCACTGCATGGTCAGGACTATAATGTTAAACAAAAGAGGGCATAGAAGTGAATTCAGAAACCAAAGCCCTGAGTGCCGAATTACTTAATTGCTAGCCTGCTCTTGTTTGGGACTGTTTCAACAGGGTCTCTCCTTGAAAAACCTACTCTAGAGTAGTAGAATGCTAAGTACTGTGGATACAAGCAAGTCAGTGCCACTTGGCCTCTTTCATACACCCATTTACATGCAACTCGCAGTACATCTACATCACAAAAAGGAGGGTCTTGGAGAGGTACTCAGAGCCATGGGAACCCAGATGCCTGAGTGGGTCAACGCAGCACTGCTGCCCAGCACTGCATGGATTGTCCCAGCAGGTGGCCAGATGCAGCCCAGATGTGTAGGGTGGCAGAGCTGACTGCACAGTGAGATCAATTCTGGTCCTAAGGTGACTCATACAAGTCACTGCCTGATACCTCCAAACCCACAGCGATTGTTGTTGAAGTATGGTAATTTGCCAGAGAAAGAGAATCATCTTCTATTGGTTAATTAGTATGGAAATCATGAGGAACCTTTTGCAAAAGCTAGACTTCCTAACAATATCTACTTGACGTTTTGATTCATTTCTACTGCTGAACTTTGTATTCTGTATCTTGAATGTTGCTTAGGAAATCCCATGATATCATTTCCTTTAATCAAGACTTTTTCTTTTTCAGCCTGGAAAAAAAGGAAGGGATAAGCCTTTTTCCCCCCTCAAAGATTTGACACTTGCACTCTTTGTTAGTCCTACCTTCAATAACTGCATTGATATTTTTGGACATAACAGGCAACATGATCGTGACTAGCAAGTAGTGATTTAATCATATTGGCTTCCACAAGTGTTTTCTGTCTCCTAATGTTGTTTGCCTACAGAGCTAATGATAACATTTTCTCAGTTCAGCTCAGCTAAGTCTGCTCTGTTGCACACAGCCCTGCTCAGTATGTAACCACATGACATATTCTTGGAACTGAATAGAATAGGCTGTTGTATGGGCTTTTAAGGCTCTGCTGCCTTTGATGAATCTCAATATAAAATCTCCGTGAAGAGGCAAAAAAGTTATCCATTCTCTTCCTTTTAGTTTTGTAACATAATAAAATCCACCAAACATAGCTTTAAGTTTATAAAATAAAATATTGCTAAAATGTCAAGGTTCAGTCCTACCTGGATTCTAACCTCAGTCTGGCAAGATAAATTTGACTTGTAGAATAAATAATCATAATATTTTAAAAATAAATCCAAGTAATCATATCCAAAAGGTCACTTACAGCAGCAGGGTTCATTTGGTGTTTCATGGGACAAATCCCTCTGACTTACCACATTTCACAAAGGAAACACTGACAATACCGCCTGATGAAGCACTTAGAGCTGAAATATTTATGCACTGTTGTACCTAGGGAAAAGTGAGACTGCAGGCATTTCTTCTCCGCACATATTTGCATAAACCAACACTTAACTGTTACATCAACACAGGGTTTGATGCGGGGCTTCAAACCCTACCCCAACCCAACCATAAGAGATGGCATGGCTGGACCACCTGAAAAATGTCATTGTATTGTTTTCAAAGCTATATTATTCACAATGTAGGTAGGATATTTCCATACTTCTCTAAAAATAACACTTATCTCCAGTGGTTGGGTTTTCAAGGGAAGCCAGAGAATCACACCTGCTGGGGAGGGTTAACAAGACATTAGATCCAAAATCCCTTAATGCTTAAAAAATGCCGGTCACTGTGTTTTAACCAGATATATTTATTTCTCAAATGTAGCACAGACAATAGCATGGCCAGACCTTCAGATCTGGCTTTTTTTTTAAATTTCCCTCTGTCACCTGCCTATTTGCTTCAGCTCCACTAGCTCCCACTGCCTTGGGGGTGCAGTCCAGCACCTTGGTATTTAAGTGAGGAGGTAAAAAACGCTCCTGTATTTCATTTCAATGCTTGGGTACTCTCTCAAAGGAAGAGCCCCACATCCCTATGCAACGTCCTGAGTCCTTCCCTTTTAAAAAAAACCCTCCCCCATACAAAGGAAACATAACAATTTGTTCCCTTCCCAAGGACCGTTTTCCAAAAGTCTGTTCTTTGGAGCACAGCTGGGTGTAATGGCTTCAAGTGGCCCATTTTGACTGTGGCGGTGTGTGGATGCTGAGGTTTGCCCAGCACTTTTAGAGAACTCTTAACACTGCTGATGGAGCTGTTGTAAAAAGAGGACATGGGGCTGTAAAACTGGTCATTCTTTTCCAGCAGGAAAGCAAATGAGTTTATCAACATTTGGCTAGTACCAGCACCAGATGGAGGTGAGAGAGAAAACGTTAAGAAGACCACCACACCAGTGAAGTCAGGAGAGTTTGATGAAGTGGCTTATTCTTCCCCACGGTTTTCTGAAGGGGTAGTTGCTCAGGACTTATAAAATTCTCTTGTTAAATTTAAAGGGCCTTGGGTCAAGGCCATTGTAGTGTAGAGTGCATTTCCTGTATTGCTGGCAAATAAATCATGTTGCTTTTTGACATTTTCCCTGCTCAATAAGCAGTTGTTGTGCCTTACACAGTGTGTGAGGCTTGTCAGATTGGTGAAGTCTGAATCAAAGAGCAATTTTAACTCAAATGCCAGCTTTCTGCAAAAGCCTTCCTTCAAGGGAGACTAGTTCCCTTAACATTCTCCACCACTCTGAGGGGGTCTGTTTATGTAGTGAAATATTGGTAGATTATAGAAAGGTCCTGCTATTTGGATTTAAACATTTCATTTTAACATTTCATGTGTATTTATACAGTTCCAGGGTTTGGAATCTTTCAGCCACTTAGATTGGTCTTTTGAAGTCTGGTGGGAACCATATTTGTCACTCCCTCAGGACAAAGGGAAGCAGATGCACAGCAGTTTTCCAGCCTTGTTTTGTATTCTACAGCCCACTTATGTTGTCTGGACAAAAGCATAAAGTCCAATAAAATTAACATTGCACAAAAACCACACTGAGCTTCCATGATTTCTTCCTTTCTCATGTAAATTTGCCTAGGATTAATTCTTTTAATTAGAGTATAACCTCCTAAGTGACACATATATTGCATAATCTTATTTCTTTCTCAGATATTTTTATTCTGCAGCAATATATTCCTTATCCAGTGAATTTTGTGACTCCCTACCACCCTTTCAAAAGAAATTTTAAAATGAAATAGCAAAATTAACTAAGTATATATTAAGTATATTCATCACCGAGTCAGCTGCAAAAGTATCTGAGGTATTCCTAAAGGGTTCCCTCCATTTTCCCATTAGGTGGTCACCTACATTCCTTTATTGTTCCATGTCATTTAACAAAGGTATTATCCTGGTGTCTATATGTTTTTTAATTATATTTGTGCTTTGCCTCTTTTCATATGCTACATTTATCCAGTCATAACTTTTTCTTACTTGTTGTTGAATCTAAAGTGAATGAAGTAACACATTTAGCTTTACTGTTAATAAAGAGAAATTGGATTATAGATTCTCTAGATGCTCTGCCCAAATTTTCACTTGGTAAAACATGCTGTGAAACAGCCTTTTGGAACTTGGTAATTTCCTCTCATCCTCAAATTTAGTACGGCTGTATATTTTGATCAGTAAAGCAAATTAAGAATAGGTTATGCTGGTTTAAACAGAAATATTAATGTCATGTATAAATTAATTCACTGCATTCCACAGTGCTAAATGCAAATAATTTCATCAGTCACTTTCTGTCTAATTAAAAAAAATAAATTAGAATCTTCTCAAAATAATGTTATATGTCACTTTAAAATAGATTCTTATACATTATATTGCACCAGAGCCATAATTCAACTTTCATTTTAGGTCATTTTGTGTCTGTGACCAATGGCTTAGAAAATTCTACTTTCTTTCAGCAGAAATATCTGCCTCCAAATTGCATCATAGTACAACCTTCAAGATGCATACCAAGGGCAAGAAAATTGTCAATGTGCTCAGCTTCATAACTTCTTTCAGAAATTTCTTTGACATCAAATACGTTATTTGCAGAAATGAGCATGACTTCAACTGCTCTCAGACCAAATTCTGGAGTTTTGAGCCTCTCTTAGGGACATATTGGCCTGTTTTAAGTCACAAGAATGTCTCCCCACCTCTCCCCATCTCCCGATCACCACGCTTACTGTCACTATATATATTTTTTTAACCTTTTTTTAAAACCTTTTGACCTTTTATCTATTTTTGGACATCTCTAGGTCAGTCCATGGACATACCTGGAACTCCCACACTCAGCAACACCAGGTAAGGACTCTCTTATTTAATATGTAACAGCCTTCACTGACCGTTCATCTGGGAACCCAAGTGGTGGAAAATGGTTCTTGTGCCTTATTGTGAAGAAAAAAAAAATACAATGAAAACTGTTCAATCTTTCTGAAGTGACATTTTTTCACCATTTCACTCTTGCCAGAACACTCATATAGAATCACAGAATTATACAGTATTAAGGGTTGGAAGGGACCTTAAGAATCATCTAGTTCCAGCCCCTCACTGCCATGGGCAGGGACACCTTCCACTAGACCAGGTTGCTCAAAGCCCCATCCAACCTGTCCTTGAACACTAACAGGGTTGGGACATCCACAACCTGGCCAACCTGTTCCAGTGTCTCACCAGTCTCACAGTAAAGAATTTCTTTCTAAAATTTTGTTCAGAGTCAGAAAACAGACTTCCTTTAAAAGTGCTGTTTCCAGAGCCAGAAAATTCATCCCATGGCCAGGAAAAGGCATTGCTGTTCCTTTCCAGTCATGCCACAGAGCATATCTACCACAGCCTTGGTCTGGAAATCCTTAGTGCAGGTCTGGGATGATGTGAGCAAGTGCTTTTGGCCGGCTGGAGGGAACAACCTCTCCCATCTGTTCAGAAGCTCATCTTGTTCTGGGGTCAGGGCTGAGAGCTGGGGATCTGCTCACTCTGTGGTTAGCCCTAATAGGCATAAAAACCCTTTCAGAATGTCATTACCCATAAAGTGACAACTGGATTTTGATAGCCAGAATGAAGAATTGGTGGCCTCCAGTGCCATGGTCTCACCTGTCTTTGCAATGCTATGACTCTTGGAGTTGACCCCAAAGCAAATGCAGTAAGGCCATTCTTGTTCTGGCTGCACAATCACCACGTAACTGCAGAAGATGCTACAGTGCTAAGGCCAGAGGATGAGCATCACCTGCATATCCATACCACAGCTTGCATGTATGTTGTATTAGTGAACCAATGCTAACTCAGTCTTTTAATGACTATGATAAATGCTAAGATTTCCCAAAGTAAAACTAGTTGGTAACAGCATAATGGAGGATTGGTGGCTAGTTGTAGCCCTAGAGATAGTCACTATCTCCTGAAGTTTCAGCTCTGTATTATACTGGATCTATATTATATAGCATAAAAGAATGGTCCCATATCCAATAGTGCTTTGGTGTTTGTTCTGTCAAAGTCAATGCAATGTAGAGCAGACAAAAATACTCATTAACTTTGTATCATCTTTACCTGAAAAGAAATTGCTTACTCTCAAATAATGCCACAGGTTTCAGGATGTCACTCAATATGACAAAATGAAACTCTACCCTGGGGAAAATCAATAGGTTTTCTATAAATGATTTTAAGATAAATATCTCTTTGGTGGAACTGAAAACTTTGTTTACTGTGAAATTGAAACACCATGTAAGACACTCCAGAATACTAAAGCATAATGAAACAGTCACTCCTAAATGTAGTCTTTCCTTATATTTTGGGGACAATGCATTTTATGAAAGCAGCACTTCTGGATTCTAGTGAAGAATATGGTCCTTTGTGTCATTTTAACATCTTGCACGAATCTCAGTAGACAGACTCTATAATCCAACAATCACAATCAATGCCTTGTTACGCTGTTGAACAGCAAAAGGGTTCTTTGACAGGATGATTTGGTGTTATACATGCTAATGTGAGCCATAGCATCTGCAGAATAGCTCATGAATACCCCCAGTACTGCTCAGCACTCTAGTCAGAGATGTGTTTTACTTAGCTATAGTGCCAAGATGCTGTTTCATTAACCTTATTTCTCTTTCTTTTCTGTAAGGCATAATTCTGTTGTAGCTTAGTCTCACCAGGATACGTCATGGATACCAAGTAGAGTAAATAGTATTAACATAATATGCACAGTCTGTGCTTCCAATTTCCATGCTTCACACAGGAAGATGTGTAATGACTAAAGTCTGACAGTTTAATTTATTCAGCCCTATGAGACGGGTTTGTTAAAAAACCTTTCAATTTCAGATTCATTTTCCTTTTCTTAAACCATGAAGAAGGAAGTAATTTACTTCCATCCTGCATTAATTTTTAACTGACCTATAATGCATACGGTTAATAGAAGAGCTCAAATTTTTCAAATGTCAACAGGAACTCTGTCTGTAGTCTATATTTAAAATTCCAACCACTTCTTAGTATTGACCTCATGCCAGGGTCTCTCAAAGTCAAAGAACAAATGAATTAAATGTATATTCAGAAAAGGAACAAAGTTAGAAACACTTTATCAGAAGTGAGTTTCCAGGATGCAAAGAGGTAGTTTGTTATAACAGGAAGGAAGCTGTTTCATCCCCAGTTTCAGCAAAGCTAAACAAAAGAGAACCTGTACTGTGTCAGAAGTTGATGGAAATAAAGTCATTGCAAAAAATTGGCAAATATTAGTGCATGCTTCTGGAACTAAACTTTCTCAGAGAGACCTTTCCTAAAACCTCAGTTCAAGTCTCCATCACAGGTTTGTACTGTAATCCCAAGCAAATCACTGACAACCAGATTTTAAAAAGTATTTAAACACCAAATCCTGTTAAACATTCTTTCTATGTCTGTAGCCACTTGAGTAACTTGGAAAAAATCAGCCTCTCTGTCATAAAGTTCTATTGCATAGAGGATAGACATGCTGACTTTGCTCAGAGGTGTTGCGGAAGTACATAAAATATAGGTTCAACTGATAACTTTGGGTAAATTAAAATACAAAGAATGTTTCCTTGTAAATCTCAATTTCCAACATTCACAGAATTCAGATTTTGAATTTTGTTTTCTATAGTCTTCAGCTGTTGATTTCTGGCAAACTTCACCTTCAGTTGTAAGGAAAGGTACAATAATTGGCTATGTCAGGACAGTTAACCTGCACAGATCACATTACAGCCTGAAGGCTCTCCAACTTCTACATGTGAAAAAGTTTTGGACTCTGCTACCAGCATAATTATTCTGATGACTGAACCGCTCTTGTTACATTATGCCTCTTTCAACACTCATATTTTTAACCCTTTCCAAGATACCATAACCTAAATCAAAACACCCAACTTTCTAACTTGAACTTTTTCTAAGGTTACAATATTCACTCAAAGATGGGTAATCCAAGTCATGCTTCTTTATTTTTGTCACTCACTAAGAACACACATGAACAGCTATCTCCATGTGGTTGACAAGTAGCAACTCATCAAATCACAGATCACAATCCTGAATCCTGTAATCCATATTTCACCTTAAACCAGCACACACTTTCCACACAATCAAACCTCCAGACTCCAATAGTGATTCCACATAGTGACCTCCTTGGTTTAGCATTGAAAGCAGCTTCGGACGAGTGAAATGATCCAGAAGTTCAACTGTGCAATCCGATACTCCACTCACATTCAGAAGCAGAGGGGTTTTGAAAATTCAGGGTATATTTAGACAAGCAATTTGAGCTAAATGTCATTACTAATACGAGAAATATAGAATAGTCCCTCAATGGCTCAAAATATGCTTATTTTGAATTACTTAATGCAACAATATTCTGTTGAGCAATTCACCATGTTTTTTTCCCTTTTCTTTCACAATAAAAATCGGTTCATTTGTTTCCTAATACAAATGCAGCATCTAATTGCTTCATAGATGTGCCATGCCAGAGATGTCACTACAAAAGAAACCTCTCTGTTGATCAAAGATCTTTATCTTGTTATTGTTTCTCTCCTGGAAGAGGTATGCTGATAGAGCTCATCCACAGCATTTGGTCTGGCTCTGCTAGACTAATGTCATCACATCTGAAAGTGCTACACCTTGCTAGTATCTTTGACTCCTGGGCCAATGCCAGCTACTTGGTGAAGATAGCAATACTGAATGTAATTCCACAGTCACGAGGGTAGAGCAACATAAAACCAACCTTTAACAAATCAACAATTTCTAATAGTTACCAAATTTGAAAAGTTTTGATGGCAAATTCAATCAAAATCCAGTAGAATAAGAAACTGATACCACGTAATACCAAGTAATTTCAAAAAGAACCGAAATACCCCACAGCCTACTTATACAGACACCCATGAGATTTGGACTATGTAAAATAGTCCATGTGGAAGAGTCTTTCCAGGGATTTTGGCTCCATCATAACTGTGTAGCCTTGAAATATCTATCTTGGGAAGGTTTCACCTTTACTAGTGTATGATCATGTAGAATTATACAGTAAAATGGAAAATGAAGAGTGTTGAAGACCCTTTTGTTTCAAAGTGCTTTTCACTTAAATACAAAACAAGTCAGAGAGAGAAATCAAGGTTTACATAAACACACCAGAGGAAACTCCCAACAACCTGTTTTTTGAAGACATGGACCCATGAACAGCTTGTGGTTCGTAAATAGCAAATCACAACGGAAGTACGAATTAACTCTTCAGAAATTCTTTTAATAATATAAGTCCTGCTAATGTTGCTTTTCAGTGCTGTAGCAACCAGCAGCTTTTCCCTAATTCGTGGTGAATGGGAGGATGTGCAGCATCACCAGGGTGCACACAAACCCCCCTCCCTGTCCAACCTGGGACCATTTTTACCTTACTCAGCTTGAAATGTAGTGCCACAGCAAGGCACATAACAAGAAAGTGCCTTGACTCAGGTGAGGGACTGTATTACTAGGTGAAGAACTTGGAGAACCACAAGAGTATTTTCTTAGTCATCTGAAGGGAAAACCAAAGCAGCAGGACTGCAGACCTACCTAACCCTCCCCTCTTATAGATACAGTTGAGCAGAAATTTCTAACTTGAGTCATTGTTTTGACTGTACAGTGCGAGATTGTCAGAGCTGACATGTTAGTGAGGAAAGGGCTTTGGTTTCAACAAATATTTGTCCCTAAAAATATTTTGAGGAAAACCAGCAAATTTTGAATCTGTCAAAATATCTATTAGCATATTAGTAACTGGGATGCTCCAAATTTACTAAGCTATTCATTTGGAAATTCAAGCTACTTCAAGCTATCTAAACTAAATAATGAAGAAATAGTTTGAAAAAAAAATTACCTATGTAATTTTGTTCATTAATATATTTCAGGATTTTAATTTTTCATCCCAATTTGAGCACGGCCCAAACCTGACATTAAAAAAGGAAATTAATGGAAGAAAAATATTTTACTTCCAAAAATAAGTTGCAGTTGACTCACGGCTACTCTAGTTTGCAGAACCCTCCAAGCATTCATCTACCAATTTATGCCCCAACAAGTGACCTTTCCCAAACTCCCCTGCTTTTGCTTTGTACAGAGAACCTCAAAGACTTGGTGGAGATGTTACTTTTTCCAGGATTCTTTCTTTATAGGCGTTTTTTCAGGTGATATCTTTTTCCAAAGTTCACATATACTGAAATGGGACAGGTGGTGTTCATCATCTCTCAGCTTGCAAGGTGTGGCAGGTTCTAGGACTCCACCATGGCCTGCCCCCACTAATGCAGATTAATGGGAGGGTGATTTGCAGATTCAAATTTCTATCATTTGTCTCCAAGGGCCTAGAAGATACTGTTGTTGCTGTGAAGTAGAAGCCAACAGCTGTCTCTTGTTATTCGCCTCCTTTAATTCTTCTTTCCCTCCTCATTGCTTCCATTTACTCTTTCAGCAATGAGGGAAGATTAAAGAACTGCCAAAGATGAGAAATGCAAAATTCAGAAATGAAAGGAGAGGCTGCATGGACAGACAGGATGCCTGTAGATGACTGTCTAGAGCGTGTGTTGATTTAAAGGTCAGAAGCTTAAGTGAGTGGGGATGAAGTATTGCCCATATTCCCAGGTACACTCTTAATTTCACTCTCCGGAAGGATAGAAAAAAAGGATCAGGTCAAACTCTGTTCCAAGATGTAACAAACAATAAAAGAAACAAAGACCAAAAAGAATAAGCAACCCTTAGGGTCAAGAACACAGTTGAATGTGGGGATTTTTTTCCTAGATGTGCCTTTCTGAGCATTACTCTGCAACTAGGATCTTTATTTAAAGAGGAAAAAAAAAATTTAAAAAAGACAGAATTGTAGTGGTTTCCAAAAGAACTGGGGACTTAATCAAATTTTACAATTCTCAGTACAAATAATGGGAAAGTAAGCATGAGAACTGTGTGTAATTTTACTTACAAGAAAGAATTTTACTGTTTAACAAATCCATGCATTGCAATTACCACTAGCAAATTGAAGAACGAATTAGTATTTCCTGGGATTAAATTCCTTATAATGTGTTATCTGAACTTTAACTGACATTTCCTAAAATTTCACCTTAACTTATAGTAAAGTTCTGCTCTGACAGACAGGAGGAAAACAAAATCAAGGACAACTGATGCTTTCCCCAACAGCATAACCATAGGACACTCGTATTAAGCGGGCTTTGTGGGAAATATGTTTTTCTTTGAATAAGTTACAGGGTAAATGATCCCATTTCAGATAAGAAGTTGAAGTGGTAGGGACACTATTCTATGCAGAGACTATTTCTCTACAAATTCATTTTCAAGTGCCTGGCATACAATGCAACATTTCAGGCCTGTCTCTTTATGGTTGCATTAATGCAAAGGTACTCATGCAGGTGAGAACTATATTGAAGGTAAATAAACCACTCAACTTGACCTATAGTTCACCAGTAGCATTTTGTCAAAACTTCTCAGAATTTCCGTGACTGCTATGTAACATTTTTAGCCTGTTTTCTTGAACCAGCGGAGGAACAGAATGCTGTATATTGCCTTTTCATTCTTTCTGTATATAGAACTTAGACCTGTGTGGCATTGGTACACAGATACAGCTCTTACCCTTCACAGCAATAAGATGTCAATATTTTAAATTAGAAAGTGACGTGGTAATGCTATCAGCTGGAAGGAAAAGCTTTGAAATGTTGGCTTTAAAGCTGAGCCTGCGGATCCTGCTTACTTGTTGTATCAGCGCCACCTGCTGGTACCTCACACCTTTTCCATTGTAGTGCTGGCAGGAAGTTTTCCCTTAACATTTCATTTAAGCTCTAAAAATATTTGGGAAGGCATTAGAAAGAAAGATTGTTGTTTCCTAAACTCTTTTAAGACCCCACTGAACAATTTATACTGATGTTATTTCATCTAAGGAGAATAGAATAAGAGGTTTACCCAAATCTCCTAAATCCTATCATAGGCAAACCTTGCTCTGAAACCAATAGAAAGGATCCAGGGAGTTGACTTCTAGTTTGCATAATTTTTTTTCACACGTTATCTAGCACATCATATTTTTGCAACTGAAAAAAAAATTGGATTCATCAGCACAGTGAATGATTCTGAAGAGATTTGTACACACACTTCAATTCACCTGTTGAGACATTTCTAAGGGAGGATTCATCTCACCTAACACTGTCACATCCAGGAGTATGTTTCCAATCCAGCTGAGCGCATCTTCTATTTTTAGCTGACAAAATATATAATATTTTTTTTGCTATTTTGAAGCTGAATTCCCTTTTCTTTTTCTAGATAGCCAAATCTACCAAATAGATGCCCAAGTGAAGTGGAGATAACTTATTCATGCACTGGAAAAGGGAAACATAGGAATAATGAAGTCTGTTCATTCTTCTGGGAGGCAGCCAGCCATACATGCAGCTCTGGATAAGACACAGAAGATGATGTCCATGGTCCAACTGAGGGGTCAAAATAGGTATCTAAGAGACATGGCAGGGGAGATGGGCCACTGCAGTGCAAGGGTACTGGGGACACAAAAATACTAATGGTACTTACAAAAGAGGCTGGAGGTTCTAAAATGGCCTTAGGGAGAACAGAAGGGAAGAAGCCGATATTCTGGCTTGGAAATGGAAAGAGATATAATGGGAGGAGATATACAGGGAGAAATGGAAATAAGGAATGCAGGGTATAGATTTGTGGGAATTTGGCTTCCTTAGCTCTGTTAAACTGTTTAATATGTCTATTTTGCCAGCTTCCCTCACAGCAGAAGCAGTGGAAGGTCTGTTACAGGCCTGCCACCTGTAGACTTGCTCTCACATCGATGTAAATATGTCCTCACTGCTTTTCCTCATCAAGATGCTTTCCCACTGCAGTCTCATAAATCTGGTTTGCAGCAGTTGCTGCACTACAGACCAATTGTCAAACCTCTGAAACCTTAATCTTTGTCTGTAGTATGTTTCTGCACCCATTAGTTCCCCTGAGGGAGGCAAGGGCATGGCTACTGGAGCATCAAAATGAAATAAACATACATTAGCACTGGCAGAATGAATTTAAATATCCTGATTTTCAGTGCATCTGCAGAAAAATCAGAAAGGCTTGATCTCAAACTAGCCTTAAAAAATACAATAAAATATCTACTTTACTTTTTATTTCATGTGTATTGTATGCAGAAGGCTTGTCTGATATCTTTAAACCCCCCTGTTGCCTCCTGTGTGTTTTTGAACCCTTTGGTCCCACAGTGTGAACTGCAAGGTTAAGGTTCTCAGGGATCCTAATGACTTGTACTTTCCTTTCAAAGGTATTGAAGTGACCAGCCTCATTTGTCCACTGTAATGGGAGGCAGTTCAGTTCTGCTCTTGTATGCTACAACTGAAGACCTAGCTCTGGAGTTGTTTTTTTGCTTTGTTTTGATGGGGTTTTTTTTTTGTTTACTTGGGTTTTTTTTTTCTTGTTTCTCTCCTCTCTTAATCTTTCATTTTATTCTACTGTCTAGGTCTTGTCAGAAAACTTTGTCATGTGTAATTCTCGTCAAGTAAAATCCAAATACCTGTCATTTATACATCCATAACTGAATGATATATTATTAAATCTTTTCATCATCCTAGATAAATATAACCAGCAAAAACCGAAATGCTGTCCTTGATGAAACGTTTGGAGACAACCAAAGAGACCAGGGAAATGAAGACACTGTTGCTCTTTTCCAGTTATTGTAATATAAAGTTTGTAACAAAATCCAACACAAGTTGCAGAGTTAGGCCAGAGAAATTCTCGGTTGAAATGATGATGAAATAGCAGAACATTAGACCTCAACAACAACAAAAGGCCTATGAAAGTATTTTAACATACTGAGTTTAAGAACTGTAGTGCTTTAGAAATTAGAAATACACGTAGATTTGTAACGGACTATGTTCTATTTGTTTTGGTGATTTTATTTTTTTTTTAATACAAATGTGAATCTCTCAGCCCCTAAGAAATTTCCTTTAATTTATTATACAATGTTATCAGTTGCAAAACAGCTGGTACATTGTGACCCTAAGCTGTGACAGCCCATTGTGTTCACCCCAAGCCTTTTCTTGTTCCTACATTATTTTCTATGGGAAATTTCCCTCTAACACAGTTTACTCCACGACCACGAAGCACAGATGCCCTCCTCCTTATTGCATTCCTCCCTTTTTAGCACAAGTTTCATGGGACTGAAACTCATGGAGAAGCAATAATATCAGGGAATTCCCTGCTGCCCACTACTCACAAAGCTAGGTTCAAAGGACTATGCATTTTTGGCAAAAAGCAAACAAATTAATTTAAATACAAATGCTATGTCAGCACTTACTCATTTGTTTCTTGGGTAAGAAAGGTATAAGTTTTCTAATCAAGAAAATATCAAGAAGCACATTTAAAAGTTTTTATCTTACTTATCTTCATTCTCCACATTGTAGCATGGAGAATTTTGTCACTTTATATATGCACTTCATTATTTTATTTTTCCTTCTGTTTTTAGGTTTGCTTCTGGACAGCACCAACACTGCAGTGAAATTTTGGGAAAAAAAAACCCTGACTATCAAAAAGAAGATTGTAAATGCTGCTAGTTTTAGTCTCTAGGAGGAAAATATCTAGGAAAATTGAAGAGTATTTTAGACATAAAGAAAAATACAGTACCAAATTTAATTAAAGAAATAGAGCTGCCAGGTAGCAATTAACTGTTTTAAATCTGTAGCTGCATGAGAAAACATTGGTCACAAGAATAATGTTATGCAAATTAAAATGGATGCTTGGGTTGCACGAATTTAAATTTCGAGATATGTGTGACTACATAAATTTCACTGAGAAAAAAAATTATGTGCTGATCTATATTCAGGTGATCTCTTGAAATGTTGTTGACAGCTTTAAGCAGAGGAGGCAATCACAGAGAAAGACAGACAGGAATAAGGCCAATGTTTAGGGAAGATATGCCTGTCAAAATATGGAACACTGAATTATAAAAAACTGATTTTATAATAAAGTTATTTGGCTTTTAAAGTGATTACAGTTTAGACATCCTCTCTGCTAATTTAGTCTGCATCACCACAGGACATTTTGACTTAGACAGCAGCTGCACACCACGTATCAACCCAAGGAAGGCTGAATGAAATAACATGTGACTACAGCTTTATGCTTGACATAGTCCTCATACGAATGCTTCAAGTACAGGAGCCAACTGAGGGGAGATCCTATTTCTATTCAGGTTCCTTTTTTTCCTAAATCGAGCAAAGAGTTATTTGCAAGCATACATCATCAGCATATAAAGTTCAGAATGTGGGAGCTGCATGAAACGTATTATATATGCAATGTTATATAAATATGTATACATAGAATATATGTCCTCAGTGGTGCTGTTCTTCTTTGTCAAGCACACTATATAGTTATGTAGAAAAAACCCAGTCATTCATATCTACATACTCAATATTGTCACCAGTGTAGAGACCAGTGTCACCAGTGTCACCATCGACCCTTGAGATGGATCTGGATACTGGACCATATGTTTTTTCCTGTGTTGTTTGTGGGCTGGGACAGACTCTTCTGTCTGCATCCTCACTGAGGGTTTGGCTGACTATGAAGGCATGAAGTGCACAGTTTAATAGTCCAGCTTAAACGGTTCCATGAGATCTCAGCTCCATTTGCCACCATTACCATTTATTCTGGACTGTAAGCCAGTGTCAACAGGGTCTAGAGAGATTGATTAGAAAGCAGCAGGTGTTTGGGCTGAACAGCCCTAGAAAAAACTGAGGATGGTTAGCTGGCCATTCCAGCTGCAGCTTCATGGTACCGCAGTTCAGCTTTCAGGTCACAGTGAAGAGTTCTTCATCCTGTCTAGGCTGGAGTTAATTTTCCATGAATGCTGTGTTTTGGATTCATGACTGAAAACCAGTGTTGGTAACGCACTGGTGCTTTGGCTATTGTTGAGCAGGGCTTACACAGCATCAAGGCCTTTTCTGCTTCTCTCCCTGCCCCACCAGTGAGCAGGCTGGAGGTACACAAGGAGCTTGGAGGGGATGCAGACAGGACAGCTGACCCCACACAACCACAGGGACACCCCATAGAAAATGGCATCATGCTCCGCGTATGGAGCTGTTTTAAGGAAAGAGAAGAGAATCCCAAGATGAAGGGTCTATCTGGATCAGAGCCACCAGGAGTGAAGTCAGCAGAACTGAGCAGTAACTGGGGGAAAGAGATGGGTCCAGAGGAGGGCAATGAAGCTGGCGAAGGGTCTGGAGCACAAGTCTTTTGAGGAGCAGCGGGGGGAGCTGGGGTTGTTTAGACTCA
>VWZT01009485.1:670156-694603 GCA_013397055.1 Pachycephala philippinensis | reverse complement strand
GAGGGGGATGTGCCCGCGGCCCGGCCCGCCGTCGTCCGCAGGGATCGGCAGCCCCGGAGCGGCGGCCGCCCGCCCAGCGCCCGGGATCTGCAGGTGAGAGGGGGCGGAGGTGCCGCCCTGCTCCCGGGGCGGGGCCGGGCGGAGCGTCGCGTCCCCTCGGGGGCGCCCCAGGCCTGCCCTCGGGCCGGCCCTGAGGGGAGCGGGCGGTGCGCGGGTCCCCCGCCGGGGCTGCCCCGACGTGCCCTCTGAGCCCAGTCGGCTGGTCCTCCTTCAGCTCCCGCGCCCCTTTTGAGGCTGGGAAGGGAAGGACGCCTCTGGATGAGAACTAGGCCCCTTAGGAAACGGCGGGTTCTCAGTTCTCCAGGGATCGGGAAGGACTCTCTCGACACTTCATTAGCTGGGTTTTAACTGTTCTTGAAGTTATTTCAGTGCCATTGCATTTCCTGGTTATTTGATAGGAATGTCTTGTCCCGCATGAAAATGTCAGTCTCTGCAGATGCGGTGTAAGACTAAGGACAAGACGTTTTCCCAGGTGTATGTGGCAAAAGTAGAGTGTGATCACAAATGTAATTCAGCATTGGTACTTAAATGCTCAATTACAAACCCTTTTAGCAGTATTCCTTTTCTTGTATGCGATTTGACACTTTATGAAGGTTTGAAATATTTTAGCAAGAAATTGATTGGAAAACAGGTGAAACTTAGTAACTGAAACTGTCCTTGTTCTATTTAATTATACATAATTAACAGAGAAAGATGGGTATAGTTTTTTTCTTGGTTACTATTTGGAGTTTTCATAGGTTCTTCTTAAAATTAATTTTGCTGCAATCATAGGATGCTTTGAGTTGGAAGGGACCTTAAAGATCATCTAGTTCCAACCCCTATGCCATGGGCAGGGATACCTTCCACTAAATCAGGTTGCTCAGAGCCCCATCCAGCCTTGAACACTCCCAGGGATGGGGCATCCACAACTTCTCTTGGAAATCTGTTCCAATGCCTCACTGCCCTCTGAGTAAAGAATTTTTTCCTAATATGTAATTTAAATCTCTCCTCTTGTAGTTTAAAACCATTTTGCCTTGTCCTATCACCATCTGCCCATGTAAAAAGTCACTCTCCCTGTCTTTTCTCAGCCCCCTTAAGTACTGAAAGCACCCAGTCAGATCTCTGCGGAGCCTTCTCTTCTCCAGTGTTACTGTTGTATTGGGATGGCTTTATTATTGTTACAATATGTAACAACATTACTATAAAGCCTGTGTTGATACTTTTGGTTCATAAGGTCTTAGTCAGCTGAAGCAGACTGGCATTTTGGGTAGATACTGATAAAGTGTTAAACCCCAAGGAAATACCCTCCTGGGTCTGTACTTGATTTGTGGTTCCACAATACGAGACACGGTATGAGGAAAGCACAGAAGCCTGGCCATGCCCTTCTATGCTCTCTCAGCATCCCTCAGTCCTTGGGTTAGGGATGGTAACAGGGTATGTTGTCTATGACTTACCCATCAGCTTTACATATCTGAAAGGCATTTTCTTCTATCCTCAGAGAGAATGGAGGCCTTCAGCAGGTTTTGGGGTTTTTTTGGGCCGTCTTTACTCAATTTAATTTTCTTAATGGATATAATTCCTCATATTTATTTTTTCCCTGCAGAAAATACCTCACAATATTATCGAAACAACAAAAAATAATATGGGATTAATACCCTATGTTTGTAGCAGTGTGTTTTCAAGGACAGATGATGTTTCATTTTATTTTAATGTGTATTCCTTCTACATAAAACTGTAATGAAATTTTAGCCTAGTACCTTTTCTGGTGTGTATGATAAAATGTTAATGCCAGTTGCATAGTGTGAACAGAATGGTTTGGGGACAAAACTAAGGATGATTTAGTAGAGTAGAGTATTATCCAGGACAAAAGAAAGATTGCTGAAATGACATTGCAGCTCCCTTGCATAACTTTCTAAGAATGAACTTGCTAGTGATAATGGCAGCATTTTGGGGATCTTTGTGAAAAAGTTGTTGGGGTTTTTTTAAGTATTTGTGGAGTGATGTCTTGAATTCAAGCCAGCTAGGCTGAATTTGTTCTTCATCCCAGTACAAGCTTATTTGAATTATGTTTTTTACATTTCTATGTAAAATATTTGTAAAATTAATAATTTTTTTTTTCTGTCAGAGGGTTAGCTAGATGCTTTATTTCAATTTGTTACCATTAATGAGCTGATGGTTAATATCTCTGTGTGTATTTACTCTCATGACTCTGAATCTAATACAGGCTTTCTCATGACTCTGAATCTAATATGTAGCCAGTGAAGCAGTGGAAACCAAAGGATAGCAGAGTACAAGTTCCAGGTCATAATGGCATTTAAGCATTGTGTAGTGTTTTTTTCCATAAAGCAGAAAGGAAGTTGAATTTTAGTTGGGGTTCCTCATGTTGATGTTTCTAATTTTCTGGAGAGATGCATAGTGCACATTAATTTTTGTCTTATTTCTATTCTATATATAGTTCTAGAGTTACAGACTTACAAAAAAGCGTTCTGTTTCATACAGCTGGCCTTGGCAGAGTTATACGAAGATGAAGCTAAAAGGCAGTCATTGTGTTCTGACAAGCCAACAGCTGCAAAGATCAGTAACCCAAAGGTATCACAGAGGTAAGACGTGTTTTGTTTTTCAGAAATGTGTGGATAGGTGTTGTATTAGCTCACAAAATTCTGTCATTCTTGCTTGATCCCCTCCTTGTATAAAAAGCAATCTACAGCAAATCATAATGGAAAATTGTGAATCTCTACATTTATAATGTGTTGTCTGTCTTCTCAGAATGCTTTTTAAATTTATTTATTTAGGAGCCTTTGTACTAGTTGGTATTCCAGGTATTCCAAAGCACTTTAAACCCACTTCATATAAGATGCTATCACCAAAATGCTGTGTTGCTCTTTCTTTACACAGATAAAATTTGGAAATTTGCTGTATCAGAAAATTACTGCAGTTCTTTGCTTCTTCAAAATTCAGCAAAGCAGCAGCTTGTGTGAAACTTGGCAAGTGAGCTGCTTTCAGGGTTGTATTTATGTCAGTGCCTGATGAGACAAATAGTGATTCTAAAAATTATTAGTAGGTTACTTAGTAGGCTCCTATTGGGGTGACAGAATTAAGAAGGGCTTCTTAATGAATTTGTCTGGATTGGGCAGGTGGAAGGAAAGACACATCTATATTTCAGTCCAGCTCTTGCTAACCTACAGTGTTTGCAGTTCACATAACATTTGAAGATTCAGTGTAGTCTTGGATTTTTTTTAATAGAAGAATCTTCCCAGTTTTTAATTACTTTTTAAAAATAATTTAAAGAAGTCTTTATAGCATTACTGACAGTGATGACATATCAAGTCTTGTATATGGCTTGTTTTTCAATCACTGCTGCCGATGTGGATCTCTGTGTTTAAGGAGGTCAAGCAACAGAAAAGATCTTAGTCACCAGTCATGCTTTAAGTGCACTGCAAATGCAGATCTATTCAGGAAGAGAGATTTTAGCAGAGTGTGCAACACTTGGAAATGTGGGGTTTTGAGGTTTTTTGTTTCTTTTGGTGAAACCACCTCAGCTACCACCTCAGCTGTGAAACCACAGCTACATAGAAAAATGTTTACAAATAAAGCAAACAGCTCCATTTACCAATACATATCATGGAGTTCCAACTTCCTACTCCCAGCCAAAGGAAAAGCTGCAATACTGTATCTCAAATACTTCAGTGTGATAGTTGGCAAATACTTGTATTTTTTGGCATTCATTCTGGAATCTGTGTGAGAAGGAAGAGATGAATTAGTAGACTTCAGTATGCTCTCAAATGAGCAGTGTATTAATTGCACGGAAACAGTGCTGCTCTTCTATGCTAGAAAAGAACAGTTCAGTTGGAACAGACCTATAGTGACCATCCAGTCCAACTGTTACTGCAAAATGACTCTGCCATACATGTGCCCTTTCCTGCATATTCACGGAGAGGCATTCATGGCTGTGTACTTTGGCAAAAAAAACCCAAACCAAAACAAACCCAAAAAACCAACCAAAACCCCCAAAACCAGAAAACACAACTTGATACCCTACATTTTTGAAAAAGAAGTAGCTCCAGAAGTTAGATATGAAGTTTATGTGCCAGTCATCCTCAAATGGTTTTTTTATTCTCTTGGCAGTCTTAAACTGGATTCTCTTAAAAGGTTGAGAAAACCAGAGAGAAGCATGAGCGATGACAAAGAAAACCAAAGGTATTTTTAAAACAAAACGAAAAAATAATTTAACAATTGTGAAAGTAATTGGGGTTTGTGTCACATTAGTACTTTGCTCTGTCCTGTTTTTTCAAAATGCATGTAAGCTAGGTCTGTCCTGCAAAGAGCTAGGAGACTTATTAGAGTGTTAGCTGTACACTCGTCATAAAATTAGATTTAGCAGAATCTGGCTGGAGTGATGTAGGACCTGTAGATGCCTTAACCTGTATGGTTGTTAAGGTTGTAACTTACACTGGTACTCAAAAGCTTTTTTGCCTTTCTCAAGTATCCCGAATTGTTCTGTGTATCTGTTGCTCAAATATTTGAGTACTTCCTTTCTTTCTTGAATACAAATTCTGATAAGAATTCCTATTTCATCTCCTTGCCACTACCTTTCTTTTAAATCTAATAATTAAAGATTTTCCATATAAATAGTAGTTGCGGTAATAAAGACAGATTCATGTACAAAGGAGACATATTACTCAGGGACTGACAATTATGTGGCATTATAAAAACAGTATGAATGTACCGTACCTTCATACCCAATAGTGGTTTTTTGGTAATTGTAAAATATGGTGGAATTAATACATTGTGAAATCATTGGTCTCGGAGGCAGTTTCACATGGATTAATTGATTTGCCTTACCCCAAGTGGTTAAGTGCAAAAGTTGAGGAAAGTAGAAAGCACTTATTAATTATTAACACTTCCTGTAATCAAAGACAAAACACTCAGGTTTGACAGATTTTTTTACAGCATCTATTTAATTGGTATTTAGAGATTGTAGCACCTTTCTCGAGATAATTCTTGAAGAATATCTTGATCCTTATAATCAAACAGATACAGTTTTGAACAGAATTATTTGTAGTTCAACAGTTTGTCTTCAAGACCTAGTAATGGTGCTGTGGTGAAGAAAAAACCCACAAATTAGCTTTCACAACAGTTTCTGCAGGTTTTAAAATGCCTTGAAAGGTTAATTAAATTTATTAGAAAATTTCCATTTCTGATACTGTCAGGAATGGAAGTATGCCAGATGTTTGAATTAAAAAATCAAATTGTAGCACTGTTCAGATTTTCCAAGAATAGTTTTATACTTGTTCTGCTAAGGTGGTGTTAGCTGTGAATTTATATTCTATCCAGTCCAGGTACAGTCCCTTGCACAGGACACCCTTGAGGAAATCAGTCTTTCTGGGAGTAGGTGACAGCCATGTAAGATGCCCAGCTGCATCAGGACTGTGTTCACTTAAAACTTACAGCTTTGCCCCCTAATCTTTGGGATCTGTTCCAGAAGGCACCTTGGTTCTTTGTTAGTCAAATGTCTTTGATGTAGTGCTGCTTGGATTGTTGTGAAGGTCAGAACCAAGTGAAACATTTATCAGAATGAAAAGTTTTTGTGCCAAATTTGTCTCTTTTTTCATTAATTTTTTTTCTTCTGATGGAAAGAGAAAAATGGTGCTTGTCATTTAAAGCATTGTTGCTTATGTGCATTACTATTCTAAAGATTTTATTCAGGTGACTCAGAATATAGAGGATTACAGATTTCTGGGGCTTCTACTAATCCGAGTAAAATTGTTGCCGAACTCTTCAAGGAAGCAAAAGAACATGGGGCTGTCCCATTAGATGAAGCCTCGAGAGCATCTGGTGATTTCGGTAAAGCTAAGGTAAAAGTTAAAAGATGTTTTGATCTCCCTTTACATTTGTGTCTCTGAAATTCATTAAACCACAGGAGAGCAAGTGCCTCTTTCTGTGATTTGTAAATAACAGATTTGTTCAACACAGATTTATATTGTCTGTGCTCAAATAGCTTGCTCTAGAAAATAAAGAGAAAGAACCACACTATTTCAGAGGAAACTATTAGAAATCATCACAAACTGAAATTATATGTTTTGTTTTCAATTACAGTTGATTAAATAAGAAACCAGACTAAATTTGCATCCCAAATCAAAATCTCTTACCTGTAGCATTGCTCCTAGAGAGTAGTGGTCAACAGTTAAGTGTCCATATGGAGGTTGGTGATAAGGTATCCACAGAGGGACCAGTGCTGTTTAATGTCTTCATCAGTAACAGGCAGTGGGGTGGAGCGCACCCTCAGCAAGTCTGCAGGTGGCACCAGGCTGAGTGTCGCAGTTGATGTGACTGAGGTCCAGGATGCCATCCAGAGGGACCTGGACAAGCTGGAGAAGTGGGCCCATGGAAACCTCATGAGGTCAACAATGCTAAATGCAGGGTCCTGCATCTGCATCAGGGCAATCCCCAGTATCAACACAGGCTTGAGGATGAAGGGATTGAGAGCAGCTCTGGGGAAGGACTTGGGTGTGCGGGTGGATGAAAAGTTGGACATGACCCAGCAATGTGCACTCACAGCCCAGAAAGCCAAACATATCTTGGGCTGCATCACAAGAAATGTGGGCACCAGGGTGAGGAAGACGATTCTGCCCCTTTACTCCACTCTGGTGAGACCCCACCTGGAGTGCTTCATCCAGCTCTGGGGTCCACAGCACAAGAAAGGCATGGACCTGTTAGAGTGAGTCCAGAGGAACGCCACAAAAATAAACAGAGGGATGGAGCATCTCTCCTATGAGGAAAGGCTGAGAGAATTGGGATTGTTCAGCCTGGAGAAGACAAGGGTCTGGGGGGACCTTATTGCAGCATTCCAGTATTTAAAGGGGGCCTGTAAGAAAGATGGGGATAGACTTTTTAGCAGGGCCTGTTTTGGTAGGACAAGGTGTCAAGGTTTTAAACTAAAAGAGGGTAGATTCACACTAGATATGAGAGACATTTTTTACAATGAGTGTGGCAAAACACCAAAACAGGTTGCTCAGGGAGGTGGTGGATGCCCCATTCCTGGAAACATTCAAGGTCAGGTGGGACCGGGCTCTGAGCAACGTGAAGAAGTTGAAGATGTCCCTGTTTGTCACAGGAGAGCAGTTGGTGACCTTTAAAGGTCTCTTCCAACCTGAAGTATTCTATGATTCTTATGTTTGAAAAAGTGTACAGAACAGAAGCTGAAATGTGTCACACAAAGCTTGCTTACCCTGATTATGGCTGCTAGATATAATTTTCCACTTAGAAAAAATGTGATAGAACAGTACTTGGTTTTTATCACAGAAGCAAGCATGTGGATGGCTTTTTTTTCTTTTGCACCTAGGTAAGAATTTTAATAAACTGTTTCAGATAATTATTTTATAAGCTTTTCTATGTATTTTTTTCAGTCATTTTCTGGTGGTGGATACAGATTGGGTGACTCATCACAAAAGCACTCTGAATACATATATGGAGAAAATCAAGATGTAAGTAAAATTCTTAGCAGAAAACAGGACCTCAAACAAAGGCCTGCTTAATAATCTTTACAGCTTGAAATGCCAGTATTACTGTAACCATGTCTATGAGGAAAAACTGATATCTAAATATAAGATACGTGTTCAGCAGAAATTGTTGAAGTGTCCAAAGAGAAGAGATGTTCGTTGTATACTCCTAAGGCCTCCATTATGGAATTGTCAGATGTAAATTACTTTAAAATTCTTAGCACACCTCCTTTTCAGTTACTTTCCACCAGGTGTTGTCCTGGATTCTCTTAGCTATGCTAACATTTTAATCCTTTTGGGAATTGATTCTTCTTGTGGCGTGCAAAGCGGCCAATCTCAGACTGGAGGGCATGGATGTATTCTAGGAAAGGTAAAGCAGCAGGTTAGAGGCCTTTCTTTCCTATCCCTTAAAAAGCAGGAGGTGAAGGAGAGGGTGGAGAGAAACAAAGTTCTCTGTACTTTGCTATTTTTGTGAATGGCTAAAGCAGATCTTCAGCTTGTCTAGAAACAAACCCAAGAAATTACTAAGGCCAAAGGATGTAGTTCTGGCTAGGGGGTGCTGTCGTGCCACACAAGGAGCTGCTGCCTTCTACTCTCCGCGTAACAGCCAGCTGTACCCAGCCAGAATCTTGTTGCAGTGGACTTACCATAACTGGGAGCAGAAGTAGTTTTCTAAGGGAAGCCAGTTTTACTGGCTAGGGAAGCCTAGTTTTGCAGGATGGCAAAGCACTTAGAAGGAAGAGAGGTGCAGGTTTTAAAGCGGAAAGGTCCTGGCTGGACCTTTCATGTAGGATGTAGCAAAATAAGAAGGGAGCAAAGGAGGCTGGTTTCCAGGATTCTTAGCATTTGAACTGAATGGAGCTACTTTCAGCTTTATTGGAGCTCAGCATTTAATAATTTGAGAAAAGAGTCATTTTTGCTGCAACTGATGTATCAGCAGTAATTTGTAACTTATGGATTTATTTCTTAATTTATCAATAAAAATGCTTACTGCTTTTGAAAGTAATTGGAACACTGTGAATATCACTACACCCTCACTGTATCATACTTTGTCATGGATAGCAGATTAAGAGATTCTTTTTCCCGAGATAGGAGAGTGGTCTAGAAGAAGATAGTAGTTTATAACTATTGGGATTTTTCAAAAAGAATCTAGCAATGACAGTTACAGTGCAATGTATCAATCTTATTTTGTCATTTGCCTTCTTGTTTGTGGTCTGGTACAAAATCTGTATTTTGTAATTTGATCTAAGTATAGATCAAAACTTCTATAACTAGTCTGTATGAAATTGCACTGCCTTATTTGTTTTTCTTCACTTTTTATTTCACTGGTTTTGCTTCATAGGTTCAAATTTTGCTGAAACTGTGGAGGAATGGATTCAGTTTAGATGACGGGGAGTTGAGATCCTATTCAGATCCAACAAATGCTCAGTTTCTTGAGTCTGTTAAAAGAGGGTGAGTTAAAATGGCAACTTTTTTGAGGTATGTCTTTGAAGTGGAGTGAAGAAAAATGCTTTCTCCACATGCTTATTAAAAGCTCCAGACTTCTTGTTTGCCTGAGCCCATAAAATAGAGTCTGTATTTGTCACCAGATGCATGGGGCACTTAAAAATTTGGAATACTTTGGTTCCTTTGGGGGTTTAACTGTGAATGGTACTTGTTACAACAGCTTATGTATTCACATTTTTTTCCTCATTCGTTCTATGATTCAGCTGTCAGTATGTTCTAGGTTTTGACTGTCAGTTCACTGATTTTTTTCCTTCTTTTAGGATGAAATCAATTCATTAAATAATTGAATGTGGCTTTCAAAGTAAACGTAATATTACTATTGACACATAGTGTGTTGGTACTTTTTGGATAATTTCTTTTTGCAGTCCAGGGTGTAACTGGAAAATTTTTATTTTTGTAATTAAGGGAAATTCCTGTGGAACTGCAGCGACTTGTTCATGGTGGCCAGGTTAATTTGGATATGGAAGATCACCAAGAACAAGAATATGTGAAGCCCAGACTGCGATTCAAAGCTTTCAGCGGTGAAGGACAAAAACTTGGAAGGTGAAAAAAATTAGATTCTCTGCTCTGTACTCTGTATTCATATGCTGTTTCATTCCTATGACTGAAAATTTGAGACTACTTTGTCATGGTTCCATTAATAACATCTGGTTTGGTTTTTTTCCCAATCCTGTAGCCTTACACCTGAAATAGTCAGCACACCTTCTTCCCCAGAGGAGGAGGAGAAATCCATTCTTAATGCACCTGTTCTGATTGATGATTCCATGCCAGCAACTAAAATTCAAATTAGATTAGCAGATGGAAGCCGATTAATACAAAGATTTAATCAAACACACAGGTAAATTGATTCTGCATCAATGCAGGTAACAGTAACTATTTTGATAAGTTTGTGTTTTGTCATTAAATTAGTCTCAGCAAGACATCAAAAAGGGGGAAATACCAGCCTTGCTGAAATATATAGTTCTGTGTCACTTTCATTACATGGATGTATGATAAACTGACTGTCAAAAATTCTGTATTTGGAAACACAATATATTTGATAACTGCAACTTTTATACAAACTTCTATAACCAATTATGTCCTTTGATTTTTTTAAGGACGTAGTACAAGCTGTAACTGTTCCCAGAACAACTGAAATCTGGATAGCCCCACTATGTAGTCATCCCGGCCCTGGGCCCTCCTTGGGAGGACAAGGTGGATGACTTGGGAAACACTGTGAAAGCACATTATTGTAAAGTGTGGAGTATAGTTTCAACTGGAATATAGTCCACACTGTGGGCAGAGAAATCCTGTGGCCGATAATCAGGAATTCCAGCTTTCTACCTTATTATACCCGAGGTTGTGCCAAAACATGAGACGGGCTGTAAGTGTAGATGGCAGCCCATATGCAGAAGGGTGTATAGACACTTCATGCTCATTTGCAATTCCAGCATGTGGGTTGGACATAATACTGAGAACCTACTTTTGTTTTGTTTTGGATGGTCATCTCCTAAGAACTGGCAGTGTGTGAACTTGATGGAGGTTTTAGATTTGTTAGTAGCTTTGCTGATTAGAGCTTGCCACCAATTTTATTGACACTGTTGGGGCAGTGCCACAAATGGTGTTGGCCAACCCCATTTATTTGCCTAAGAGGTTGTGTTAGTGCAAGGTTCTGCAAAGCTCTGCTCACCACTGTGTGGCTGAGAGAACTTTGGGCAGAGGGCAGAGATTTGGGCAGCAGTTCCAACCATGCTTAAGCAGTGTTAAAGCCAGCCTTGATTTGAAATCTGCACAATTGTGTTAGAGCATGGCTGCAACTTGAATCCTGCCTTGGAGATGGTATTAGCATGGACCCAATTCCATGTTAGTATTGTTACATGGAGAGCTTGTCTGTTTCCTTTTTTTCCTCCTGGCTCAGAATAAGGACAATGTGTAGCTTTCTTTACCAGACAGTATACACAGACCACAATGAGGAAATTTTAGGTGGGATGCCAGTAGGGAGGAAGATACAGCAATATTTTTTTTAATTTAGACCTGATAATATATCCTAAGAGTACAGGCCCAGATCCTTTCTTCACAGCACCTGCTGGAGAAGTGACTAAGACAAACCATGGGGCTTATTGAGAGCCTCTGTAGCTGAGTTGTGTGTTCTTCTGTCTGCATGAAAATGTAGAAGTGGTAAACTTGCCAGTAACGTCTGTAACAACCAAGGTTGTGTTGACAGGAGCTTATTTTAATCATTATTAACTTTCTCTTGACTGTGAATCTTTATGGTTATCTTTGACATATATATGATCAAAATCAGCTGCTAAAGTGCATTACTTATGTCATAGGCCTTGAAGACTGATAGAAAGCTGAAATCTGTGCTTATTTGGCTGCAGTATATTTGCCAACTTAATTAATTACAAAACATCTTCACAGATTTATTCTCAGCTTAGTATCTTAATAGAAAAACCTCAAATTTCAGGATTTTATCCCTAAAGTACTTTTTTTAAATCCATGTCTTATAAAATTAATTTATTCTTGTTATACTGTTGATGTGATTGTTTTTTTAACTATTGTTCAGAAGTTCACTGCCAAGTGAAAGTAGGGGAAACCTCTTACTTTTGAAGTGCATTAGTAATTCCCTTCTGCTTTCTCTTCACTATGACCATATATTTTAAGATTCTCTCTTCCATTAGTAATTTCACCTTTTTGGAATATGCTAATTAATGAAACTTTTGATGTTGAAATTACTTGACTTCCTGTGTTAGGTGTCAGTTTGCAATATCCTTCTATATTACAAATTTTGTTTCTGTTATTTGAGAAAACAAGCAACATTAACTATAATTTTTCAGGGGTTTTTTTGTGCAAGAATCAAAAAATTGTACGCTACAATCATCTGTTATCTGGATCAAAGAGAAATGTGAAATCTAGAACTAACTTAGTGGTTTAGTCTGCTTGATGGTTTTGTGTTCTCTGATCATCTTAATGTTCAGAGCTATATGTCAGATGGAATCATACGGAGTTTTCATGTCTATATCCTTTTCACAGGATTAAGCATATTCGAGATTTCATTATCCAGTCCCGTCCAGCTTTTGCAACAACGGATTTTGTTCTTGTGACTACCTTTCCAAATAAAGAGCTAACAGATGAAAGCCTGACACTACAAGAAGCAGATATCCTTAACACTGTGATTCTTCAGCAATTAAAGTAATCTTATGGTTGTATGGTATAGGGACCCTGCTGTACTGTCGTACAATGTTTTCAACAGATGAAAGAAAGGAGATATCAGTGTCTTTTTATTTCCTCATTTCCAGGGATCATATTTTTGGATTTCATGTCTTCCAGCTATAACATATCTAACTTTTTAATTTTAATTTCTCAACATTATTCAGCCATTTTTACGTGTTAAAACTAAACTTCTGTATGTTAGTATGTTTCAAACCTCATCTTATACTAAATGTGAAATGAGATAGGACTTTGTGACTCATTGTTCTGAGGGGGGTGGGGAAAGGAGCATTTTTCTGAAGGGGACAGTATCTTTCATACAGTTGGTAAGATTTGCACTATGGAAATGTTCTATGCTGCATTGACAAACAGCCATTTGAAAACTTAGACTGTAGGTTATGTTTACCTTGCAAACTGTATTAATATTAAGATGTTCTTTTTAATAGGTTTACAGATACTTAATGCCCTAATATAATTTTTGTACGTTCTATTTGTAGTGTTTCATGGTGCAGTATAATATTTATATTCTAGTTTCTATGTCATTTTCCTTGTATTGTTGCTCGTATGAGTGAATCAGTTCAGGAGATGCAAACCTCAGCTGTTGCAGACTATAATAGAATGTTCTTATTTGTATTCTAGTTGTACTACTTGTGATGAAAATAAATACGTATTTTTTTCTTCTTGGAAGTTAGAGAAATGTGAGAGACCACTGTCATCTGGGGAAATTATGTGATTTAGAGGAGGCCTGTGGTCATTTTGAATCTGAATATGCAGTTGGACCCTGTGCAGCAACATGATTCTTTACATAAGCAGTTACTTAAACAACCCCAAACAAAAATACACTGAGGTGCACAAACACAGAACGGGTCTACTTTTGTGCATGCAAGTGACAGCATAAATGTGTTAATTGGTCACATATTTTTGACCTGAATTTCAGTTCTTTATATTTGGAATTTTGGCCAAAGGCATTTTGTAGTATTCAGTGGGGATTTGGTTGTGCAGCTTTCACTATGCTTGTTTGGAAGCTGTATAATTAAACCCCTTAATCTTTGAAATTATATATTTTTCCAAATAACTTGCTCCAACACTGCAGTAAGCAGGTAGGAGTCTTATGTTGGGGGAAACTGGCTGCTGTGCTTTGGTAGTATGAAGTTTTTTAGTATTTTTGGATTTATATCAAATGAGTGGATCACACTCTGACGGAAAGTAGATGGGCTGTATCTCTTGTACCAATGTGTGTTAAAAATTGTTGTTTTCCATGATTATTTTGTTCTGAAAATACCAGTATTTGTTTATTTATTTTAAGGTTATAATTGCTTAGTATATTCTTACGTTTTTACCTCAAAGTAGATATTTGACCGAGTAGATTTTAAACATGCAATTGTATTTGAAGTATTTTGTTTTGCATTCTGAATATCTGCATGATTTTAATCGTAATTCATTTCATGTGCTAAGTAATTAAAAGCTTTATGTTAAACATGTCAGACAAGACTTCTTGTATTATTCCAAATTTATGTTGTGATAAAGTGGTGATTTTGTTGTGTGCCAAATATTTAACCCTAAACAGAAAGGAATTGTCATGTACTATGCATATATTTTTTATGCTATATACTAACAATTTTCTTTATAAATACAAGGCCAAAGTTCGTGATATCGATTTTGGGCAGTCTGTGGTTTAGGCGTATTTCAGTTCAGAATATAGGTAAAGTTACATTGCTTATTACTTCTGAAAACCATTACTGATTAAGCAGTGATGTATGAAGAAAAGGAGTTCACTAAACTGTTGAGTTTTTTCCCTCTTATGCCAAAACCTACAACTACATATTATCACAGTCTCTTTGTTTCAAATACCTGTTAAATCTTAGTGTTTAATAGCAGCTGAGAGTAACTGGGGGTCCCAGAAGTTGACATTATTTTGTCAAGCACTAAGAAAATGTATCAATGCTTATGTTTAAAATATTTCATTGCTTCTCAGTACTTGAAAGCCTATGGAATCTTCCATCTCATAATTTTATGTCATAGCTTTTATTACCGTAAATTCTCACTCATTTAGCTAACATCTTGGCATTTTTGGTATAGAACTGTTCTTTGAGTGCAGACCTATGTGGATATGCAGTTAAGACTCACTACAAGGGAGAAAGAACTTGGTAGAGGATGATGATCTTCCCTCACAGTAAGTCTGGTAAGCTTGGGAGTTCCATTTAGTTTCCATTAAATACAGGTAATAATCCTATTGCTTGCTCTTGTAGGCAGCTTATGAAAGGCTCAGGCTTCACCTCTGCTTGACTTTCCTAGAAATCCTTTATCACACAAGAGCCAAATAATCAAAACCTGAATGTTTTCTTTAAAGAAAACTCCTCTGTAATCATTTATTCTGGATAAACACAGCCTTGTTATTTTTTGGTTTGTTTTTTTTTTTTTCAGCAGCACATTGAGATGTTTGTAAACATTCTACTTTAATTAAACTACTGGACACACTTGTATAATTAGCACATATTAACGGTTATCTCATGCTGTACTTGCTCTTTGGTGAAAATCTGTCCAATATTAAATGAAGCAAGGAAGAGCACACAAGTACTCTGAGGTGCTATTTGCTAGCTCCCTGCTTAGTTGCTTGCACTAAGTTACAGCTCCATGGTCTTTAAATTATCTTATTCTGTGCAGGGAGAAGAGACAGAGATGCACCTCCCCCTTGCTCATGCAAAGCTGGCAGGCCTCAGTGTAGGCATGTGCTACTCTTTGGGCAGGTGAGACAGTGAGCAGCAAGAGTCTGGGATAAATACTGAATCAATGGCATGCCAAAAGAAGTGAGCTTGTGGTGTTTCTGTAGGATGGGTATAATTAGAATATGTTCCTGAAATGATTAAAAATGGGACTGGTTCTATTTAGGCTGGAAACCACTGGCCCTGGAACGGGGTTAGATGAAAACAGTGCAGCAGAACCATTTACACCCATTTGAGGTTTACAGATTTGACCTTGTGACTGGGAAATTATTTTAATCCCTGTGTTTATTATTAGTGAGTTTGATCAAGTTTGAATTTATGGTGCTGGTTCTGCTTTAGGACCTCTCTTTCAAGATAGCAATTCCACTGAGTCTTTGGTCCTAAGTTAAATTTCTTATCTTAAAACAGCTCAAAACAGGTAACTTACAAGGAAGAAAACAGGGATGAAGTGATTTAAAGTGGGCAGTTACTTCACAGAGGGGAAAGTATTAGAGGACTGTTTGGTAGAGAAAAGCATAACACAAATTAGAAGCTTATACAAAGCTGGAAATTCAGTTCAGGTATTCTGAAAGAGAAATTCAAACACATTTTTCAATAGGTGAACTACTGGAATGAACCAACCTTGAAAATCAGCT
The DNA here is from genome assembly GCA_013397055.1 of Pachycephala philippinensis. NCBI lineage: Eukaryota > Metazoa > Chordata > Aves > Passeriformes > Pachycephala > Pachycephala philippinensis. The sequence goes on along the minus strand of VWZT01009485.1, from coordinate 679,012 downwards.
TCTCTTTGTTTTTTGTTTGTTTGTTTTGTTTCTTGTTTGTTTGTTTAATTCTCATCGTTATGCTGGCTTTCTGTAAGTTTGGTTTTAATTAAACTAAATTTATTTGGGTTTGCTACTGAGACAAAGTAAAATAAGATGGCTTAGTTTTTGAAAAGCAACTTGCTTTGCCTTTTTCTAGTCAAAATCAATAAATTCTGATGTATGTTTCTTATTCAGAGGGCTGGAGATGTTACATACATCACTGTACATCTTCAAAATTTCCATTACAGGCCTTCCAAAAAAGTCTGCTGAACATCAAAGAACTCAGATTACAGACTAGAACTCAACTTCTTACACTTCTTAGTTGCAATTCTCCTTTAGTAATAGTCTTGTTCTACCCATAATCGAAGAGCTCCCTGGCAGCACATCTGAATGTGTAAGCAAAGAAGCTGTGTTTAAAAACTTTTTCATCTAAAACTGAAAAATGGGGAGGGTTCCTTTCCATTCACTGGGGGCTGTCTGCTCTGGAGTTAAGTATGTGATCTACAAGCTGTGTGATTTAGCTCTTTGTCAGGGATATGAGAAGGTAGATTTGTTATTCCACACTGTGTTAAGATAAACCAAGAGAGAAATTCTTCACTGTGGAATTAAAAAAAATCCTTTAGGGAATTATTCTGGAAGAGCTATTCTTTTACTTTGATAAACTTTCTTCAGTCCAAATTAATTTGGTGAGATCGTAGACCATTTAAATACTAACGAGGAAGAATTCACAAATGGGAATAACTATGAGTTATTTTTCTAGTATGATGTTTCTAGCTGAAGTTTGAATAGAAGGAATTGTTTATGCAGGGCCATAAAATTGGTATTTATTTCATGGAATTCTTAGTGTCTCACTATGTGCTGATATAAGAATTTTGAATTGTCTATTCTAGAAAAAAAAAAACCAAACCCATTTGTAGTGTTTATTAGCTCTAACCTTAACACTACCAAATAATTGCACTTTGAGGACAAAATAACTTTTCTGATTTCCAAATTAAAGTTTCATTTTCATGAACTTTTTTATGGCAATAACTATCTACAGTGTTTTGCACCAATGGAAACCTCAGAACTTCAGTGGCTGCCTTGTGCAATCTCCAGACAAATGTTCTATTTCAGTGCAAAGAATTAATTTCTGTTTATCTTACGACTGTTCCTAATCAAGTTACATTAAGCCATCATTAATCAGATGTCCACAGTGTAAATGTCCTTACAGTCTTTCATGACAATTTAGTCCATTTTAAACTAGATTTTGCCAACTAATACCTCAGCCTGAATGTGAAAATGAAAATGCTAGTTTTTTTGAAATCTTGCAGTTAATAGAGAAAAACATAGATAATATATTTACTTCTATTTGCATTTGAATTCTTCTTCATTTAGCAAACTGATTCTTGGTATAAGAAATTTTCAATAGAGAAGACTTCGGCTCCAAATGCAGAAAAGTGCTACCACTTTTTGTCCATGAATGTGTACCTCAATACATGTCAACAGTAGTTTCCACTTTTTTATTTATCACTTTTTTAGTATTCGTTCTCTTGCTTTGATATTGTTTTCACATGTATGCTTTCACCTCTTTTAACTGTAGAATTATATTCTTGTATGTTGTTATTAATGCAGGACTTCTTTCCATAGCAGCCTTCAAATCCTCTAGTCCAAAAGGAATCATTGAAAGCAGAGGAGGAAGCATAAGTGGATATAGGCAAATGGTTACATTAGAATACTTTTTACTAAATTATTTGCTCCTGCTCTTACAGTCTAATAATTTGTTTCATTTTCTAAGGACTATTCCTGAACACTGCATTTCATGGAAACAGACACAGACCTTAGACCCAGTTGGAACTGCTTGGTAACCTTGGCCACCACACAAAAAATTGTAAGCCGGGATTTGGTTGCTGAAAGGAGTGAATGTTTCAGTGCAGAGATCAGACAATTAGACTTCAAAAGGATCTGCTCAGGGTTCAGGTTCACTTTTTTTACTCTCTCTCTTAAATCCCAAGACTGGAAAAGTTTGGATAAACCACACACACCCTGCCATCAAAGAACTCAATAATATATAAGGTTGACTTAGCTGGTACTTTCTGTGTTCATGTTGTTGCAGAGCCTGGCCTTTGGAATACAGTTCTGTCTGGGTTTTGTGTGTTTATAGTAGTATCTCATGGCCCAAGCTAAGAAAGAAGCTTAGGTCACACACATGATAAGGATGTGGAGTAAGTCATAGTGTCAGCAAATAAATAAATGTGAGAAAACCAGAAGCTTGAAAGGATTTTGGAAGAACTTTGATTCTTCGCATTTCTTCTCTAACCTGTGCTGACCTCTTTCACACAGAGATTTTCACTTATTTACTCGTCTAAACATTATTTTATGTGTGTACAGAATGTCTCTTTAAGTGCTGTCTGTCTTCCTAAGCAATTCCAATTGGCCTGCCTGTAGGCACCCATGAGAATAATGAACTTTATATTCCATGCTTTCAGCCTAGGTTTTTTGTGGCTGGTTTCATGTCTCTCAGCATGTCTGCAGTCCCAAAAAACAGTAGCTGCCTGGTTGCAGTTGCAATCTTCAGGCCCTACTGCAATAAAACTTTGAAACAATAAAAAAATCAGATTCATGAGTGCGTTATTGTTCCCACCAATTCAATCTCCTACTGCTTTGACTGATATCCAGTATCAGAACATGTCAACCTGGCAAGGTCTGTTTGCCTTCGTTGTCTCTCTGGGTGTTATTACCCAACCGACTGCGCAAGCAGAGAAGGTAGAGATGACCTGGAGTTAGTGATTTCCAAATGGCCTTTACTCATAGTCAAGGCCACCAACAAACACGCATTTAATTTTATGAATTTTCTTAGAAGAGAAGCCTACCCAAGCTCAGAGGGTGCTGCTGGCTTTGTACAAGCACAGTATCTACTTATTAAGTACTGTTACAATGGTGAGATGTCTTTATTAAGAAAGCTACATTTTGCTAATAGACTTGCTATGAAGATGGTTAGAGGGATAGAGCGCTTCTCCTGTGAGGAAAGACAAAGAGTTGGGATTGTTCATCCTGGAAAAGAGAAGGCTTTGGGGTGACCTAATTGCAGCCTTCCAGTACCCGAAGGGAGCCTACAGGAACGATGGAGGACAGTTTATAAGAGCATGTAGTGACAGGATGAGGGGGAATGGCTTCAAACTGAAAGGAGGTTTAGATTAGATGTTAGAAGAAATTAGAGAATTCTCTGTGACAGAGGTGAGGTACTGGACCAGGTTGTCTAGAGAAGTCATAGATGCCCCATCCCTGGAATTGGTCAAGGCCAGGTTGGATGGGGACTTCAGCAGTGTCCCATGGCAGGCAGTTTGGAATCTAGATGATTTTTAAGCTCTCTTCCAACCTAAACCTTTCTACAATTCCATGGCACTCTTAGATGAACAAATCGGTCTCTTTCCTGTAGACTAACAATGTGATAGTCAATATTAGGGATTTTTGTAATATATTCAGTGAACTTTAGATTCTGTAGCATTGTTATAGAAAGCTTGTCCACAGTTATAAGGATATTTAATTCCTGCAACACAGGGTTAAAACCCCCCTGTAACTATGCTATTATAGTCACGGTCATAGCAAGTGATTAAGGGGGAGTTTTTTTCTCCTCTCTTTATCTTGTCATTCTGAGGGAGGAATAGATTATAATTCATACCAGGTTTTCTCCTAGAAAAGTTTCAACAGATGTGACAATGAAAGACACTGCTTTCTTATTCCAGCTACCATAGCACCCACAGAGCTTTCAGTCTGCACTTCCCATGAAGGTGGCTGCCCATCTCTGATAAATGTCATTCCTTTTTTTCTCTTCTTGCTTTCTTAAACATCTGTCACTGAAACTGAGGGAGTCTTCTGACAACAAAGTTTCATTCTGTACTATCAGGATCTCCTCTATTATGTTGCACTTCATCCATTTTATTTAGTCTTCTGCAGCTAATGCTTCTTGAGAAATTAGTTGCTTGGGTGGCTGATCATATTAGTTTGTATTCCAAGGATTCACCTTCTTTCTGAGAGCCATATTTTTGTCCATAATTAAGATATTATTTCAAAGACATATATTAGAAGAAAACAACACTTCCTCAACTCAGTAATCAAAGAGTGTCACATTTCATACAGACATCACTGATGGGCTCTGCTTTCTACACTCTGCACTTCTTTTCCTCCATAGCTAAGCTAAATTTTTCATATCAAAGACCTTGATTCTCTTTTGACTTTTTTAAGTGGACAATTATAATGTTTAACTTCAGTTCAGGGCATTTTGGCAGTATTGGCATCCCAGTTTTACCCCAGTAATGTGAATTTAGCCATCATTGCGGCTGATCTGTCAACCCGTGACATGCTAAAAACTGCAGATAGTGCAACCTATTTTGTGGGAGAACTTCCCCTTTCTATTGTTTTTCTTTTATTTTTTCTTGTTCCACTGTGTTCTAAAGCAGAACAGATGGAATTGCTGTAGAAGTCAGCAGGAATTTGTTCTCATTCTGTGATCCAATGAGTTTTATAGATAAGGAAGTTAAAAGGCAAACAAAACCAAAAAAGATCTTGAGCAGCGACTCTTCTTATGATCTTCCTCTGAGCACTGCATCAGGGGTTAAACAAGGCCAAGTGCAGGGTCCTGCAACTGTGTCAGGGCAACCCTGGATATCAACACAGGCTGGGGAATGAAGGGATTGGGGACAGGTCTGCAGGGAAGGACTTGCAGGGTGCTGGTGGATGAAAAGCTGGGCATGATCCAGCAATGTGCAATCACAGCCCAGAAAGCCAAACATGTCCTGGGCTACATCAAAAGAGGTGATTCTGCCCCTCTACTCTGCTCTCATGAGACCTCACCTGAAGTGCTGCATCCAGCTCTGGGGTCCTCAGCACCGGAATGAGGAGTGAGTCTAAAGAAGGGCCACAAAGGTAGAGAGCTGGAGCACCTCTCCTATGAAGGCAGTCTGAGAGAGTTGGGGTTGTTCAGCCTGGAGAAGAGAAGGTTCCAGGGAAACCTTATCGCAGTCTTTCAGTACTTAAAGGGGCCCTGTAAGAAAGATGGGAACAGACTTTTTGGCAGGGCCTGTTGCAATAGGACAAGGGGTAAAGGTTTTACACTAAAAGAGCAGACTAGAGATGAAGAAATTTTGTTATGGTAAGGGTGGTGAGACACCAGAACTGGGTGCCCAGAGAGGTGATGGATGCCCCATCCCTGGAAACATTCAAGGTCAGGTTGGACTGGGCTCTGATGTAGTTGAAAATGTCCCTGATCATTGCAGAGAGGGATCTGGACCAGGTGACCTTCCAAGGTCCTTTCCAACCCAGACTGCTCTATGAGTCTATGAATTGCCTGGCAGAGGAAAAACAGACAGATGTGATGCACATGTCAAATGAAAATATGAAGGTTTGTGGACCTGTTGGGACCACTGTCACCAGTGACAACTCTTTGAAGAAGGATTTCTTTCCCCTTATTTAATAAATGTTGGGAATAGGTGTTAAGAAAGGGAATGACCCCAAAGACTAAAACATAATCTTTGCTCTTAGAATCATGATTTCATGAACATTTTTAATATGACTTAGTTTTGTATTTTATGCTAGTGAGATTGTCATTTAGGGTAGAATTCTTACCCAGGAGAATTTTCCAGTTTGCTTCTGGTTCTCTAGAATTATTTCTTTGATTGATACAATTAATGAATGTAATATCCTTCTGAGTTTTGTGGGGGGGAAGTAACAATGAAAGTAGATTTGACATGCACCTATTAGCTGAGCAAGACAGGATATTTTTTTACCTTCTGTTAGTAGAGACTGTTTTCTTTTGCTCTCTGTATAAGCAAGTAAATTAATAAAATTCTCATCCAGCAACAAATGTAAATGTGTAGAAGCGTATCAAAATAAATAGAAAAACAAAAATGCAGTATGATAAAATAGCAGTCAGTGACTTTCATTTGTGATTAGGAATTTGGATAGGTCTTCTCTGTTATATTTTAAAGTAGACAACCAAGATGCAGCACGGCACCTGAATATTTATTGTAAATGGTTTGTGCAACACGCATCTAACCAACTGCTTTGTGCTTTATGGCTGTGATAGTCAGGAGATGCTGCATACCAAAATTTAATGTCAGCAGACAGAAACATCTCTGTAGTTTGATGGATCTGTGTTTGTGCATACAGGCATAGATAGAAAATCATTTTTGGAATCTGGTCGGATACATCTCTTCTGTTCATTCAAGCTAATAGAAATATAGAAAGTTCCTTTCCTTATGTAAATGTTATAGAGGAGAATTTCAAGAGCAGTACACAATGGTTTCTTTTCCTGTGGTGAAAGTTTTAGGTTAAGTTCCTACTGATATTGAAAAGATGGGAAGCAAACCAGTGCTAAGACTCTTGGGGAACCTTCACTGTGTAAGAACTCCAAAGAATTGGTTGGTAAATATTTTCAAAGTAAATACTGTATGAGTTCTGCATAGATTTCAATACATGAGTGCATGGTAGGAGAAAGTCAACAGTTTTATGGGTAAAATTGAAAAGAAGAAGTTTTCGTTACTAGGGAAGTTATGAAAATAATTAATTCCAGAAAGAATTGGATGATAGCCATTTAGTCGATTTGACCTAAATCAAATATGTGAGAGTTTTCAGAAAACCAAAACATTATGACAGCCAGTATAGATCAAATTAAATAAAATCATATGCTTTCCATCTTTTAATCTTTTAACTTGAAGTAGTTTTGAAATGAAAGCTTTTTAAATGGGAAGAAAACCAGGAATGTGTCATTTTGAATACAACGGAAGGAAAGAATTAATTTTCTTATTTCCAATTGAAATTCATATTTCAGGAAATATGAACCCTGCATAGCTGGTTTGAGTGACTACAACTTGCATTTTTTTTCACAGAAGTTGTTGGCCAAAGTATTTTCCAGATCTGTGCAAACTTGACTCCCTTGGTTTATGCAAAAATTACATGATACAGTTCCTAAACCAAAAGCACTGTCTCTCCAGGACTTACTTTCAGAGTCCTATCAAGAGTGAAAGTCTCCAGGGCAGTTTTATTATTTATATGCTTGATAGCTGTTGTTCCTGTTGAAATAAAAATTTGCTTTTGAAAACTGATTACCAAAACTGAATTCAGAGGTTACATTTCTTTGACGGTCCTCAAAACTCAGAGAATGGGATTCAGTTCAAAGATTAGGACACTTAAATGTAGGTATCTACTAGTGCACATTTACGTATGAATGAAATGCCCAGCTCCCATTCTGTTCAGTGGAGGTTTAGGGCTTGATCAGGCAGCTACCCACAGTCAGATTCCTGGAGCTTTTCAGTCTCTGAAGACATCATGAAGTCAACAGACTCAACATCTGACTTTTGGGACTGTAAGTCTGTATGAAGGGAGTCTAGAGATACATGGGTTACTGCAGGGTATTTCAAATGTCTCTACTTCCTGTGTGGGGACAAATGAGTCAAACCCCTTGTGAGTGCCGTATTTCAATTTAGAGATTTATTTGGTTTGCCCTAAAGTAACCACACATACTTTGGCAGCTGCTGGTGTTCAGCTGCCTGCATGTGCTGGCCAGATCTCCACTGGCTATATGAGTTTTGAAACTTAATTCGTGTTTCTTAACCTGTGAAATGACTCTCACTTTGGCTGTCTGTCACTCTCAAAACAGGACTTTAAACTTTTCAAAAATTTTATTTTTCTGTTGTCTTTGGTGGCACAACTTAATATTTTTCAGACTGTATTTTCATTTACATATGTGGCACCCATTATTGCCCTTTCTTTCTTGTATTCTTACCACATATTCATTACAAAAATCTCTACTACACTGAAATTGGGAACTTGAAGTAATGGCTCTTAAGTTATAAAAAAAACCTGCCTCAAAAATATTAGAATTATCCCCCAGATAAGCATAAGAAGAAGTAAAAATTCTGTATTTCTTTAGCTACCTCTTGTTTTCTGGCATATTTTTGACAATACATTAATTGTAATAGTGGTTCTATGGTGCTGGTGATGGTTGCACGTGTGTCTTATTTGGCAGGCTCCAGATACATTATACTCTGTATGGCTTCATGGTAGTCCTCTGCACAAGGTTCAAGGCTGATTGACGGTACAGTTTGATGTACTGATCTTTAGCAATAGCTGTAGTAGTGGAACACCTTAATAAGGCCAGTTTCAAGGCCAGTTTCAAGGCTGGACATTATCACCTAATAACTTTGATCAGAGTGGTGGCAAATATTTGCATAGTACATGCATGTGGATTCAGTCTGTTGTATTTTATTTACAGAGTAACTTTTTGGAATAGGGTCTGTCTGAGGTCTACTCTGGAAATTGATATTCATGGTTTCCACAGAACCATGCTCTTTCAGACCTCTTCTCCTCATCTTCTGACTCCATCCTACTCTATCTCCTCAGAGCCACCCTGTCATGCCCTCCCTTAACCTTTTGTTCCTCCCTAACCATTGTGACCTAATGCAAGCTTATTTCTGTGCTGTTTGTGTTCTGTTCCTTTCTTGCTTCACAGCTTGCTGAATGCACATTAAAAAATCACATTCTGGAGCACTGCTTTTAAGTGCTGCTCTGGCTCCCCAACAGCTGAATTTATACCTGCTTCACTCAAGTGATGCTGCTTCACAATGTCTTTAGTCAGGCTCAAGACTCAAGATCAGAACCCCATCCTCACCCTTGGTCACCCATCAGCAATCCCTGTCACTGTCCGTGTACTTCTTCAAATGTTGTCTTGCCTTCTGCATAACTGCTGATAAGATATAGCCTTCCCTAGCCATTCTCCTAACAAAACATCCACCCAGGTGTTTCCTCCTTGCACTGCAGTATTTCTCCTCTCCTCTCCTCTCCTCTCCTCTCCTCTCCCTG
>VWZT01009485.1:650451-669898 GCA_013397055.1 Pachycephala philippinensis | reverse complement strand
TCCTCTCCTCTCCTCTCCTCTCCTCGGAGGAGCTTTGTACCTTAATCCTCACCTTTTCTTCCAAGGAGCTTTGTACCTTAATCCTCACCTCTCTGCCATCTGGTATTAACTGTCTAGTTCTCATATTTTAGATCTGACCAGATCAAGATGCTTTGATGTCAGTGATAAACTTGATCTTAACTGACCTCTTGGTCTCTTCAGACTACGAGCTGACAATCTGGCAATGCTGCCTCATTGATTCTTTGCCCTCTTCTAGATGGATGGTTTCACCTTGTCTTTTCCTTGGATTGTGACATCCTTGGGAGAAGCATGGTGGTTTTGTTCTGTCTTTCTACAATTCTTATACCAAGTCCTTATCTGTGTGGAAATAATATCAGTAATAAATAATGATTGTAAAAACATTCCTAGCAGGGAAGGCTGAGGGATAAGCAAGTAATTTTTGCCACCATTTAGCTTTAGAAACCACTCATGGGGCAAGATGGGGCAGGCCCTTCATCTCTCACCTCTGCTCTGCCTGTGCCAAGAACTTCAGGAGGGAGCTGGGATCTTCCGAATTGCAGCCAGGCAACTCTCTTCTGGCACTGCAGTGCCTCCACTAGGAACCTCATCTGCAGATACCTCTGCAGTGTGGTGTATCTCTTACATCTGCATCCAGCACCCCTAGCCTCTGGCTATGGTTTCCGCAAATTCACAGGATTATTAAATCAACAGATTCCAGGGACAGTCCTCTGACTGTAGTCTCTTTACAGACACAGGAGAATCTCTTCTAAGTCCGGACATAGAACTTCAATGGACAACAGTTGTGTTGATCTGTTTAACCAGGTTTGCTGTGTCTAAATAATACACATAAGAAGTTAATGTACCAAGAGCATGAGGCCCAGTGAACACAACTCATGTAATTGCATCATTAATGGCTTCCCCTGTTGTTTTTAACATCAGCTTTTAATTCTCATAAGGATTTTATTCCTTGTTCCAGGATTTTACATCGAATAAATAAAATAGCCATGAAATTGTCAATTCAATGTGGAAGATGTCTTTTTAGAAAGCCCCCCTTAACTATTTGCCTTTCCAAGGCTTTGCTTACTTGGGCAGAGCAGTGGAGCTGAAATGTTGCATAAAGCAGAGAAGTCTTTCCCTCAGCATAAGGAGCAATTATCACTAAAGGAGAGCAGAGCTGAGGTCACTGCAGGTCAGCAAGACCCAGTTCCCCTCTCGCCTGCTGATGCAACCCTTTGGCCAATGTTCCTCACCCTGTGCTTCAAACCAGACATGCAAGCTCCTGGCGGGGGGGCAACAGAGCTTTCGCAGGCACAAAATGTTCGCATCTGTCTCCAATTCCCTTGCAGGATCTGGCTTACCTTTAGAGTCCAGATGTCCATATGGAGCACGGGCTGAGATGAGATGGGGTCTGGCACTGTTCTCTCTACAAACCCAGTGAGGGGCGAGTCTGGCCCCAGCGCAGCTGGCAGAGGCACAGGCACATCCTCGGGCTGACAGCAGGGACTGACCCCGTGCTCCTGCCAGCCAGCGCTCTGCACAGGGGGCTTACCTGCAGCTAACACGAGGATGGAGGCCTCCCAAAGCCCTCCAGAACCCAACAGAAAACCAGCTGGTTTTTTGAAACATGCTGAGCACCTCTGAGAGCAAGTGTGTTCCTTAGGAGCCTTGCGCAAATCCCAAGGATCCCAAGAAAGCTCTGCTTGTTCTTGTCCTGGGTAAACTGGACCTCCTTCTGTACCTAGGGTGAAGTGACTTCTAGCTTGACTTCTTCCAGCCTATAGTATTTAATGTTCTTCCTGTGGGTGTTTTTATGTCTCAAGCCTGCAAATACTGGGAGCCTTTTACAATCTTTTTCCAATCGACTGTTACACAAATGTTACTGAGAAATAATTACATGGCCAGTCACACTGAAGAGTTCTCAAAACAAGAGAGATTCAGTCAGCCACGGTGTTTTAATCTTTCAAAATCTCTATGGGATCCTGCTATCTGATGAGACAAATTTTAGAAATTACTGTTATCCTTAAAAAGATAATTGGAGTCCACAGGTTCTTATTTATAAGTGAATTAAGTAAAATGAACTTTTCATTTTAAAAATCTATGGCTCTTTAGTGAATTGTTCTGAAGTGACCTCTCTCTCCTTTCATTACTCATGGGCCACTGCAGATCATTTGATTTGGAGTGTGTCCCACAGAGTTGTCTGTCTTGGCAGAAAACCAAGTAAAGTCAACATGAGTTAGCAAGCTGGGTATTTACACTGATAGAGGTCCATTTAATAGTATGTAACCTTTTTATTATTTAATTTTAAGGTTATTAGGAGGCAATCACTGCTCTTACCACCAAATCCCCTGTATGCAGCTAGACATAATTATGATCAAGCCTCCTCTGTATTTTCTTTAACTGTGTGGACCTGGTGGTGTAAATGAGAGGAGATCATAGAACCATAGAACAATAGATTAGTTTTGCTTGAAAGGGACATTTACACGTCATCTAGTCCAATCCCCTGCAATGAACAGGAGCATCAGAAGATCTTGGTGCTATCTTCAGGCTGTTGACATGCAGATGTAGCACTCTGTGCAGTTCAGAAATGGTAAATACCTATCTATGCTGCCACAGCTATCAGTTTAGACCAAGACGATGAACAACTTGAAGCACGCTATCATCAGCTAAGCTATAGTCATCACTAAAATGTATTTCATGCTCTCAGAAAAATTATCTCATGACTTCTCCTCTTTTTGCTTCCTCTTTTATTTCATCAGAAACTTGCATAAGAGTTTTCATAATATAAATACCAGTTTATCCTGATATTCCTACAGCAAAATACAAAAACAATTGAAGAAGGACTTGAATATCTATGTTCAAAACCACTGTTGACAAGTTGAAGAGTGGCTGCCTGAATTTAGTGGCAGCTCTGTTACAACAGCTGTGGCCAGCATGCTTTCAGAGTTGTAAAATTGTCTTGTTTTCTGACATGGTGTCTTGTTTCATTAATAAGGTCACCATGTCACTTCCAAGATCTCCATGATCAGTAAGGATTTCTTTTAGCCTGAAAAAACTGTATAACATTTTCACTGCCTAGGCAGTCTGCTCACCCAAAAGGTCTCCTTCTGCTGGATTATAAGGCATACGGTCTCGCTCAGCTGGCTGTGCCTTGCTCCTAATCCCCAAATCATTGTTCAGAGGCACCTGACTACAACAATGCCCAGCTCATCTGGGTCCAAAAAAATATGGGCATTTAAACTCCCTGGTGTGCCTAATCTATGGTAAGCTTATGTGTCCCTCAAGAGGTAGCCCTCACTCTTACTCACTCTTTACAGGACAACCACAAGCTTAGAGTTGTCCCTTGGGATGTGGGAGAGACTGAACTCACTAACCTCCTCTTCCTCAGGGACTTCAGTCTCATGTTGAAATTGAATCTCTTCTCAACTAAGAGAGCACTTTGGCTGTAAAGGCACAGGAAGTAATGCAAATCATCCTGTTGAGCCTGTCACTTTTTTTTAGAGAAAACACGCTACAAATTCCCTAAGAAAAATGCCTGAGCTCTCCTAATGGTTAGGATGCCCACCTGGGGGCTGAGGTCATTGCTCCTCTTCTGCCCATATCGCTTTATGCATTTTAAATAGCAAGTATATAATGCGAAATACTCACAGAGCCTGCAGTAAAGGCTGCCTGCTTCCTACCAGACTGGATCTGCCCAATATATTTCTAATTGCTCTTATGATATTTAGTATTACTTTTTTGTTGTTCTCCTGTCTTAAGAAAAGTACTGCTTTTAGGAGAGGCAGCAAAAAGAATTGCCCTGTTATAACCTTGTGGTGTTTGTGACCCTGGCAAGGCAGATGAGTATTGATTGCTGAAGTGTTTGATTACATTAGCTGAGGCATAGTGCCACAGACTTTGTACTCTCTTTTCTCCCCTCGCTTGCATCTGTGTAACCCCAGTAGCAGGGGTTTAACTGAGGTTAGAAAATTAGCAGCTACAGCAGTAAACCAAAATACTTGTATATATAGCCCAATATAAAAAAGAAAAAAGAAAAAAGAAAAAAAAGAAAAGTAATCCATATCCAAACTACTCAAACTGTTCATCTGCATGTCTTTTGTCACAAAGTGGAAGCATACTTAGGGGCTTATACTGGCTCTTTTCATGTGCATAGCACGAGGTCAATATAAAAAAGAAGAGTCCCCTGAAGGCATGCTGTATCGTCCCCACGTTATAGGAGTCCAGAACTGAGCAGAAAGAGCTGGTTGCCCCTGTTGTATACACTGCATGTCAATCCAGACATTATGTGGTCCAGCCATCCATGGAGAACTGCTACCCCAGCAAGAAAGGAGTGGCAGCAGGCTGAGTGGTGAGGACCATGGTCCCACAGGAATTTGGGCAGGAGCACTTGAGCCACCCTTGCAGGACCCTGTCTGGTGACAGTGCTGGTTTCTGCCAATTTATGATGATCCTGCACTTAAGTCAGTAGCCTCCCCACAATGTTCAGAACTTGACTTTAATCTGTGGGATGAATCCTCTGATGTTTTTACCTTCCCCTGAGTTCTCTACTGTTGGTATTCCTAGCTGTGTGAGCTGGCTCAGGCAGGACACAGGAACCACCACAATACCATGGCTGAAATGCAGAGAAAATTGAGTTTTGTTAAGACCAAACCATGAATTTTCTAGCTTTTACAGTTCTGATTCTCTCACTGATCCTACTGCTGGGGGAGTGAGTGACTGGCTGTTTAGTGCTTGGTTGCTGGCTGGTTTAAACTGTGATGCCAGTGGGGGGACTCCCAAAGCAGCACCTGGGCAGAGCCACACAAGCTGGGATGCGGGCGCCATGGAGCTCTGTGCGTGCTAGGGGATCACCAAAGCTCCTCTTTCCCCCTCTATATCAGGGATTTGTCCAGGTGTCGTTTACCACTATTTGATTGTTCCCACAGCAAGGCAGGAATCTGAACCACGCTCAACAGGATGCCTCTAAATCACCAGACTGTGTTATCTAAACACGGGTGTTGTCCAGCACATGAGCCTAAACAATGACTGGTATGATGTATGTGGTTTTTGACACCCCAGCTTGCAAGCCATTTGAGCATGTTCACAGTCCTCCTCACCAATCTCCCATTATTTTCCCACACTTGGGAAGCTGAAAGTCAGGTCAGCTCGAGGAGCTACTGGTACTTCAGTTTCTCATAGACCAAAGGAACTGACAATGTCCCACTAAACCACAGTCAGAAAAGTCTGGAGCAGTCAGTTTGAAGGAGACAATGGAATGTAAAAGAAGGCTTAATTTTTGAAGGAACCTAGAATTAGTTTAGCAGATGTCTTATCTTTTTTCTGCTGCTGTAATGCCATGTTGAATTCCTTTTCATCAAGGAAGTGTATTTTGTTTAAAACATTGCAGAGCCTTGCTGTCCTCAAACTGTTGTGTCAAGCAGGATTTATTTAAGAAGGAAGGAGCAGATGCTCTAATGATAATAACATGTGCCAGACACATGTAATTACAATCATGTCAGGCTAGCACTCACTGTCCAAATCAGCTAACATTAAATATGCTATAATTTATGTAAGTCATACAAAATATAATTGACAGAAGTATGAAAACAAGCTGTACTGGATACTACCCTTACCAAGAGAACCAAAGTAACAATTCAAACCCCCTTGCATTATACATAATAGTTTAATATTATGCATAGAGCAAATGGCAACAAATAGGTGTTCTCTGTTCTCCTTTGAAAATGAAGAAAGATTAAATAAAATTACAAGGACAACACCAAGGAAATAAATAATCACACACTGCATCATCTTTTTATTAACATTTGAATGTTTAGCACAGTGGATAGTGAGAAGGAAAAAGAATAGATAATTTAAAGCAGTTCTAGAACTCAATCAAAAATTCCTTATTTAGGAAGAGCTTTATCAATTAGGCTGGATATCTTGTCAGAATGTGAAATTTGAAAATATCTAGTAGTTCTGTATCTCATCTTCTGTCATGAGGGTTACTTTTGAGTCAAGGACAAAAGGTCAGACCATAAGTTCTTAGAAAAAAACAGGATAAAAAGAATGTTTTAAGTCCATTTGTTCTTTTCATCATCAGATGATAAGAAAGCTCTCTCTTTCAGCCCAAAGATGTTTCATAAAATGGACTTTTGTGACATACATACACACATGTGTCATTTGCAGCAGAAAAGGACAGGGATGTTAGAGAAAAGCAAATTATGTTAACCCTGAAACAATTGTTTTATGGACATGCCACATACTACTACCTATGGTAACTTCAATGGAATTGGACTAGGAAGACCTGAGGAGGCTTATGGAAATATGGAATTTAGGCAATGAGGCTGAAACCAGCCAGAACCACTGCTGAATATGTAGTAGGTATTTATTTATCTCCATGTTGGTGTTTGAGCTGGCTAGTTTAAAACTGGTTTTGGTGGCTTTGGATGAGGGCATAAACCTTTGACAATGTTAAGACATTAAAACAACAAACAGTCTAGAGATGCATTTGGTTCAGCCAATATAATTTATTTTAACACAGTTAGCAGTTCCTGAAAATAAGTATCTTACAATGAATATAATACAAGTTTTGCAGTTTCACTTGAACGTGAACATTTTTGTAGGTTTTTTCCAAGTCTTCCAGTTTTTCATAAAACCATAAAGGTACTTCCCCAGAAAACTCTCTCCTCCCCACTGTGAATCTGCCTTTATACAATAAAAACTTTATTTCACCTGTGGGGAGAACCACCACTCCCCCCTCCCCCCCAAACATTTCAATTATAGAAAAGAATACATTTTAACTGTAGTACAATTTTGAAATGATGATGAATTAGTTGTTGAAATTCTAACTGTGGGAAAGTATTTGCTGACAGAAAAAAACCCCACTATTGTACACACACAATTGAAAATCTTAAATTGCATTTCAAAATGGTTGGTTAAAAGGGTGACATTTGCTTCAAAACAGAGCATTAAACCCACTGCATGCTGGTACCACACTGGCGCACATTTTTCATTAAAATGGTGAATTAGCATCTTCATATAGATTTTTCCCCAGGACTTGAAGCATTTCATTTGCATATATACATAAAATGTATATAAAGTATATGTTATACAGTGCATTTAGTACTGTTAGTATATACAGTGTATTTATGTACTACTAGTACATAGCGTATGTGCATAATACCAAATACATATTCATAAGCATTTCAGCCTGTACCTGAAATCAATGTCATTGGATGGCTGCAAAACACCCAGTCCTGCACGGGATTGATCTAGAGAGGGACATTTCACATTACTGTCCACCAGCTCTATCTCAAAATATGAAAGCATCAGGGCCAAAAATTGTTTAATCTCATGGACAGCAAATAACCTGCCTGGGCACTTTGCTATGCCTGTCCCAAAAGGCATGTAGTAATACTTCAGCTTCCGACCATTCCGGTAGAAATCAGTCTTTTCCTCTCCGTTCTCGTTCAGAAAGCGATCGTATTTGAATGTCTGCAATTAAACACACAAAAGAGTTCCTTGCTATTTGAATACCTCAAAAACCGGATAAAGCTGCTAAGACACAAAATGCAGGCTGGGAAAGAGATGCCTCTAGCAATAAGTATCGTACAGCGGTACCAGGCCCCATGGTGCTGTTTTAGAAAGAGTGGCCTCTGAGAAATTCTGTTATGTGGGACAGGATCCCAGGTTCTTTGCTGATAACTCTCCTTTTCTTTCCTGACCTCTAAAAATAAGCATTGTAACTTGCATCCTTGTTCATGCAGAAGAAGAATTGGAAGAATTCTAATTCTGTGCCTTTGGGAAACTGTTATCCTTATCCTTCTTCAAAGACCCCCATAATGGTGATCTTTCCTCACTGAGGAAGGCAGTAAGTAGATGGCTGTCTGGGGCTGCTAGCACACCTTTTGGTTACACTAAAACATGTTTTGCTGAGAGTGTTTGCACTGACTATTCTTCTTCTTGCCTATCATTCCCAAAGCAGCAGTAAGAATGGACTGTCTGGGGTACAACAGAAAACCAGCCATGAGGTACCCCTATAAATGCTTTCTCTAAAGGCCTGTTAACTTCTGCCAGAGCAACGAGTTTAATACAATTTGAAAAAAATACTTACCAAGGGATCAGCATAGATTTCTGGATCGAAATGCAGCAGCTGAGGATAAAGAGCTACAACATCATCTTTGCGAATGTTGTAAAAGTCGTTCTCCAAGTGCAAAGTGAAATCCTCTTTGGCCACTCGGAAAGTCATGGATGCACTCGAGAGCCTCATCGCCTCCTTGATGATGCTGTCTGTTGGGAGAGGACAAGGAATGATTGCCATGGAAACAGTGTATTTACATCCTGGGGGCAAGTCATGGATATGAACTATTTCAGAGCCATTATCAAACACTGAATTTATACGAAGAAAAATTTTAATAGTAACTTTCTAAATGCCTAAGAAAGCATCTTTCTCATTTTTTTTAGCATTTCTGTCCCTTCTACAGATACCACTGAGAACCTAAACTGCTTTGCCTTAGAAAAATGCTTATAGTTGATGAAAGCAAGTGTTCAAAAGTGAAATACATTGTCACTCTGAGATAAAGACCAAACCAATGAAAACTGAAAACACAACAAGAAAAAGAAACAGTGCAGTAAGCAGAATTTTCTGAAGCTTTAAGAGTTTCTTTATAGAAAGCCATACTCAGAAAAGTAATGTGGGGGTTTTTTTGTTTCAATATAAGCTGATTTTTTGTTTAAAGTAACAGTAGTTAAAAGGCAACATCATCAAAACTCTCTGTAACTTCTGAAAAACGTGCTTAGAATTTGAAAAAATATTAAGAGGAAATACAAGTAATGAAAATAGAAAATACTGCTTCACATGATAAGAATTGGGATTTAAGTTTTGGCAACACCTTTTTATTTGATTTAAAGACATAACCAAACAAAATATTGTTCAGAATTATCCATGGGTCTATGTTATGTAGCTGTGTAGGATTATTGAGACACGCTCTTACCCATGAAAAAGTGCTGTTCATGTGAATTTTGATACTCTCGGTACCACCTGGGACATTGGGAAACCTGGTTGTGTTGGCTATTGCTAAGGAACATACAGTTTCCTCTTCTACTGTTTCTTTGCTAATTCCATAGGAATTCCATAGCAAGTATTTATATGGTAATAAATAGAAGACCATGGAAATTGTAGTGTGATTTCTGCACAAAATAATCCTGCATAAAATAATCCTACCTAGTATTGGCATATTATCCAGCTGTTTTCGGTTCAAGGAAATATGTTTGCCATCTAAGCTGATACTCTCTTCGGCACTTTCCAAAACACGTTGCACTTCTTTGGTAGCAGCTCTCATTGCTTCTGGATTCCTAAGATCAAAAGAGCAAAGGTATAACATAATTTTAAATTTAAGAAGTCTTTAAGAAGGGGTTTTGCTATTAAATTTCTTCCTGACTAAAATTTATTTTGTTGGCTGACAAGTACAACTTTCTAAAATGAAAATGTTGCAGCAAAATTCTGCAGTTCCACTTTCTCATGTCTTGGCAAAGGTATGATAACTTCAAAGGAAAAAAAAGGAAAGGAACCCTAAGTATTTGATTTTGTCTACAATGACAAGTGGGACAGAACTGATGTGTGTAATTCAGGTAATAAACAGTACTGTCACTAAAAAAGCAATGCCAAGAATAAGAAAAAAACCAGCCAGTTGTAGATTAGGAAATAGCCCCACTGCAGGTAGAAAGTTTAGGAACAGGATTATAGATCAGTTTTATGACATCATTTATTCTGGCTGATGTGACAACATTCTGTCTAGATGAAAAGAATCTTCCTAATACTAAGAGCCCACATAGTACCCCTCACTGTCTAGCCTTTCTTTCAGACACAGAATATATGAGTTATGGTGAAATATATAGAGACAATAAAAGAGGGTGCAATAGTGTCTTGATGAAGGCACAATCAGGGTATTAAAAGACTCCAAGTCCAGAAAATCTAAAGCAAATGCATTCTTGGAGCAAAAAGTACTAAATAACTTCAAAAATTAGCATTAGCAAGTAGAAATGATAAATAAAAACATTAGGAATTTAGACACATACTTCAGAGTTAGTTATGCTGAGGCAGATAATCCACAAAGGCCCACTCTAAAATGGACATTTGAAGGTATTATCTGAACTGTGCACTTGTCTCACGAGTAACAAGCTTGGCAGGTGCAATCTACAGTGGAGCTTCAGTGGGATCTATCTACATATAAATTATTTTCTATTAAGTGTCTGTGAAAACAACAATGAAGTTAAACCTCATTTTGCCTGCTCTAGTGAGATGGACTAAAAATGTCTAGTTATATTTGTAGCCTTTAATACAATTAATTTTTTGACTGCAACTACCACTTTTAATGTCATATCATATAGACTTACTCCAAAGCTTTCTTGACAAAGTGTAGCATTGCCCTGGGGTGCTGCTTCTTAAAAAAAAAAAACGCTTCTACAGAATTGCTCTGTGCTACCACTACTTCCTCTCAGAACAACACACCACTTCTGTTGCCAACAGTAAGTTTTTTATTACTGCTGAGGTATCAAGCAGTGAAATTAGCCTGTATTAATAAACTGGTCTATGAAAGACAAACATTTTTCTTGTTTGGGAGCAAGAAACATGGGGACTTACTTAAGAAGGTAGAACAAGGTCCAAAAAGTGGCAGGAATGGTATTTGCTTGAGAAGCCCAGAGCACTGCCACGTGGGTCTTCGCTTTTTCCATGTCATCGAAGGTTGACAGGGTGTCATTCAGGAACATGCGGAGGGTGACAAGCTCAGAGAGGTTGTCCCTTTTCAGGAGGTTCTTGTGCAGGAGTGCTTCTCCCAACTTCTCACGTGCACTGTAGGCACTCTTGAAGAGGTGGATAGGCAGCCCTGCCACGAGGGCTGGGAAAATCTTATCGAATTCCTTGAAGTTTTCAAGGGCATTTAGGATATGAGCTCTCTCAGTTTCCTGCTTTGATGGTAGGTTTTTGTCATTATTTGAATTAAGTTCTTTACCAAAAAGTGTTAAAAAGCCAGACTCAAACATCACTTGGCAACAGAATGTGTAAAGTCCTTCTGTCACCCAGATATCAGACTGAAGCTTAGGTGTTCTTGACTGCAGCATGACATACTGTAGGTTTTCCATCATTGCTTCAATGAGGGCATCTAGGGCATTGCCTTGAAGGGTTCTAATGAAAGTGTGATGAAAATTTTCAGTGGTGTTTCCCTCTGCAGGGTCAATGCTACCATGCCCGAAAGCCTGTCACAAAATAAATTGCATGCATGATAAGTAAGGCCCGTCATTACCTTGATGATAAAGTCTAACAGAAATGAAAGCCAAAGTATAACTTCATAGCTTACTAGCAGGAAGGATAATAATGTAGTGGAATAATGTACAGTCTTACAATAAATAATGTATAGTCTTAGTGATGTCTAAAGAGGCCAACCTAGAAACAGAGACTAGACAGGAGTAGGGGAATAAAGGTGGATATTTATTTGAAAAGCCTTCAAAGGTACACCCTGGGCAGGCCAAAGGCTACACCCAAGATGGATGACGAGTCACGAGTTCTTCACACTTTTATAGGTTTGGTCCATTTGCATATCAGCAGAAATTCGCCAATTAAACTTCAGCTAATGATGTAATTTCCCCTCAGCTTGCCCCCCTTCTCAAGATGCTGGTTTACACATTTTGGGCCTAGGATGGTCTGGATGTCTTTGGAAAGCAGGCCTGGAGAGGCTTTGTTATGTCTGTCTTAGCATGAGAGAACAGCAGCTCACAGGCTACAGGACACTTCAGAGTTACACACTAGGAATACAGGATTTGAAAAATATAAAAGCTAAAATGTAAGGCATCATTAGAACAATCCAAATCACTGCACATTTCTTTTCCATTTAGGAAGAGGAAAAAAAGGTCACAATGTTTCAAACCAGTAAAAGTGCAGAAATGTGAAACCAATCCTATTTCAAAGGCATAGTTATGTTTACAGGGATTAACTGGGTATGTCAGCAGATACTTTGCATGTTAGATATTAAAACCAGCAGTACCTTGGCAGAAGTAGCAAAATGGAACTTTTTCCAGTCCAAGTGTTTTCCCTGGCGCATCAATGCATGGTAGGAAAACGGGTCAGTGAGGAAATGAATGTATTTCCCTGCTACATGGCAAGTGAAGATGTGGCCATGCTTCTTCTGCTTTTCTTTGAGGAATTCAAGGGGGTTGGCACCAAACTTCAAGGCACAGCCCAGGTATGGAAGGAACCCATTTTCAAGTGGTGGCTCACCTTGTCGCCTACAAAACACAAACAGAAGCAGAATTTAAAATTATGTATAAAGATCTCTTCTCAAGGACTACCAGGTATGTAAAATACTGATTCTAGGCTTTGTGTCATGTGAAAAAAAAAAAAAAAGAAAAAAAATCCCTAATAAATAGTTTATTTGCAAACAATTTTCTCCCATTTAAGGGCTAAGCTATGCAAGAAAGAACAACTTTAACTATTAACAGACATAATAAAACACAGTTTGATTATGTCATCTTTCTTTTTCCTGGATCAGAAGTATATTTTTCACCTGTTCAAATGCAAAATTATTGCCATCAGCTAACATGCAGTTATGAAATTGTCACAATAATATATAATCCATCACAATAATACTGTCTGATACATTATTGGGCAATTGTATCCACAATTCCATTTGAATATCAAGCAAAGAAACTTTTTAGTATAGAAAGGTTGTTATTATTGGCATATCCCATTAATGGACCAGAACTTTCTAAAAATATGGGAATTTTGCTATGATCCTCAGTAAGCATAAGAGTTAGTCTTTCAAGGTGTGATCTAGTACATGCTTTAAATTAAGCAGATACTTCAAGTGAAGCATATGCTTAAATGATTTTCTTTTTTGAGTAGAAGACAACTTTCCTGTACAAGGACATTATGACTGCTGAAATAACTTTCCTATAATACTTCAGCTTTTCCAGTAAATGAAGTTAATTATTTTCACCTTTTTTAAATTAAACTTTTTAAATAAAACAAGAAAATGACTGCTGAAAATAACAAAATCAGAGCAGTTAAGCAAATTACTTGCTCCTTATGTAAATGTGCCAATAGGATAAATGCCTTTAAGGAACATGTATTTGAAACAGGATGGTACATAAATATTACCTGTATTAAACTGCGTTAGTAGATACAATATAAAAATGTTTGTAAGTAGGTATTACACTGTAATTACATGTAAGTAGGTATTAGCTGTGATTACAATACAGGTGAAACTCCAGCCCAGAACTTTAGGAAATCAGAACATACATATTCATATTGTAATTACCTCACTTATGCATAGATTTGTATCTACAGCTACTTCTAGGCATCACTGCACTATTATTGCAAAGTTCATGCACAAAAATTCGATTGGAACATAAATTTCTCAAAAGACCAAACTACAGCATTGTCTATGCTATCCTGCATATGTCCATCTGACAGTCTTGAGACTACAGTTCTTTCAGTGATGTACACAGGATATTTGACACAAATAAAGGCTAGGAACACGGAGATGCAGTTACAATAGGTTCCTTACCTTCTCCTCCTCCCTAGAAGAAGCCAAGACACACAACAAAGTATTACTGCTGTTCCCCAGAGCCAGGATGCTAGCAACATTTCTGGTAATGCCCAAACGCTTCCAAGTGGAAAATGGGTAACTACCAGGATGGCAGGAGAGGCGACTGAGAATGAAACAGAAGACAGGTCACAATTTATATACAGTGGGTGCACCACTGTCTCTAATGGCACTGAGTCAACCTAGCAAGCTATTGATTAACCATTTCTGAAGAGAGCTTGTTCTCTCTCTGTTCTGGCACCTTTCTGCAGAGAGCTTTGCTGGACTGATGCAGACAGTTGCAGATCTGGCCTTGAGCTGCTGTCACGTAGCAGTAGCAGTTCCAAAGTAACCAAACAGCTGTAATAGTTGATAATTTGAAGGTTAGTCAGGTGTATTTTGATTAATCCTGCAGATTTACCAATTGCAGTTTATAGTTCAAGTTTAGCAATATATGAAATGGCTACTGACCGGTGTCCAGGAGACTCAGACTGGACTCAGACTGGTGGCTGCAGTCCGTGCTGCCCTTCAGCTGCCAGCCCGCTGCCCCTCCCTTCTCCTTGTGAACTGCCCTGGCTCTGGTGTGCCACTGCAAGAGGGAACGGCGGGGTTCAGCAGTTGGGCAAAGGGATGGCTGCGGAGGTGGACTTACTTCCTCTAACAACATTTGTCTGGAAGAAAGGGAAAACATGGTCTTTCATAGAATCATAGAATGAATCACAGAAGAAAGAGAAGCAAGTAGATCTAGACAACCACACTGGTTTGGGTTTTTTTTCACTGCCCTTGGATCACCTTTTATTTTCCCACTAAAACTTTTCTCCTTTCTGTTGTTGACTTGTGAGAATTCAAACTTTGGCTTGCTCCTAGACCTGGCATCAAGCCATCAAGGAGGCAGCTCGGGTACAGTGATGTTTCATTAGACATCCAAGGCCTAATATGTTTCTAAGAGAGAAACGAAAGGGTTTTTCAGACTGTCTTTTGTACCAGTTTTTGTTGGTGTCCCTAGAGCTGTGATAAAACAGTAAATATTTGGACATCTTATTGTTGCAATTGAACACTACACCGAAGGAATTAACATGCAAATCTGGAATGTGGAAACATTGTCCTGGCTTCAAACCAGGGCAGGCAGTGAGGCATGGGGTAACTGGGCACATGCCATTCCATTTGAAGCAATTTTTAAGTTACTATACTGAAGAAATAAACCCTATTTACAGCACCAAGGTTTGCCCCTAATTAAAAATCACTCCTTTTGCGTGTCAGCTGCAGTCCTCTATCCCATTTTCATTTAAGCACAGGTGTTTCATTTATTTTCCTATAAAAACTTCTCTTTCGTCAGCTGAATTTAGCTTGTTATTATATAATTGTTTTATAAAAACCTTGCTTTCCCATTTCCTGCTGGTTCACATTACGGAAAATTTCAGTTCTGGGTGTCATCTTTGATTTCATTCTGTGATTTCTTCATCCTAAACGAGAATAATAATTTTATTATATTGGTGTCTAATTCTTTTTGCATGTGTTGTCCAAATAACACTGAAACAAGAAAGTCAGAAGTTAGTGTCAGTTTTGTGTCCAACACACAGGAATAACATTTAACCAGCAACAGTTCCCTGTGTCTCCTCACCATATCTTGGGTTGCCCTAGCTAGAGCTGCCAGTCACACTCGCCTTTTCCCTCTGTGCTTTGGGTTGTTGTGCTGCAATGTGATGATAACATCATTTATAAATGGCATCCTGCTGCCAGCAAACAGTGGCAGCAACTTCTCTAAAGCTGCCCACCTTCTTTCACTTTCTGCTTTGTACATATATAATAGTACTAAAAATATAACCAGGTGTAGGCAGAGCAGAGGAGCTGCTTGGCAACTTACCTTAAATAATTGCTTTTTCTCTCAGGAAAATCTTAAATAGGCCAACCTACAGTCCCAAAGCCAGCCTGTACTATAACAGGCTGCATGCAGCCTGTGACTTATGTCCTTGTGATAAAGGCAAACAGGAGTCTTGCCTGCCACAGATACTCCACCAAATTTAGTGTATGATAAGTGAGAATGTCCTTCCCTTTATATTAGTGGGCATTAGGCCTTCCTGATTTTTCAGCAGCACGAGTAGAGTGGCCTGATGTTCTGGGTATGGTATTTCAGTGTTCTTCAGACAAACCCACCATTTCCCACCACCAAAGCTCAGGCAGTTGCCACCAATCTGTACAGCAGGGATTGAAAGCACCACGTGGTCCCACTGATTGACAGATAAAGTACATTTTCTGCAGCACATTGTGTGTTGTGTATGAGCTTGGCTCTTTTGCCCCAGCCCAAGAGGGTGACCCACAGGAGTTATGGGTGCAGTCAGAAAAAAACATACTGACTTGGCTTCGTGAAGTAAACTCCTTGTGTAAATGGTAAGAACAATATTAATGTGAAAAACTGACACAACTTGGGCTTAAGACTCAACTCAGGCCAGTGACACCATCAGGAGTAAAGCACTGCATATGTTTGAATGTATAAGCCTTTGTCACTGCAGGTTTGAACACGGGTGTTCATCAAGAAGTCAGTAACGCATCAAACAGTAGTTAGGAAATGCAAAACCTTTTAACAACTGTAATATGGCCTTTTGGTTAAGCCCTAATGAACACTGAGCTAGAACCAGTTCAGAAAGAGCAGCTCAAGAGCACGTGGATGCAGGCAAGAGAGCGTGCTGACACTTCACCCAGTACAGCGCATTTAGCAGCTGCCTCCAGCTCAGCCTGGCTGCCCACACCAGCTGCAAGGGCAGCCGTGTCCTCACGAGGTCTGCTCATGTCTTCGGGGCCAGGAATCGTGTGGAGACTGGTGCACGGTTACATTGCACCACTCTCCCCCGAAGGGCACCAAGACACTTTCACCCAGATACACCCACTGGCTGTGGCAGAGGCCGCCAGGAGCACTCTTATCTCTCACCTCTTCTCCAGCACGTGAAGTGAGTTGGGTTGTGGCCTCCATGGAGCCAGTACTCTTCCCAGAAAACAAACTGGCCCAGCTCACTTCTGTGGTGATTCCTGAAGCCTAAGAGAAGCCTTAAGGCTTGCTTCCTCCTGCTGCTCCAAAACAACTCACTATCTAAACCCAAGCTTCATCTCACATGCTGTAGCTATATGGCTTTCTTTAGCCACAGCCCACACATGGTATTTAAATTAATAAAAAATAATAGATAGACCAAGCTGAGGGGAATAATTTTTTTCCCAGGGTTACTGATAGCTTCATAACTTGGGAGCACTGATGCACAGAAGGGTGCGATGGACTTAGGAGAGGCTGCTGATTACATTTGGCAGTAAATAGCAGATTTCCACACAGCTAACTAGAAAACTTGTTTATTCAGTGGAAGTAAATAAGAGGTACACACTACAAAGAAAGGATTGACTTTTTTTTCTCATGCATGTGTTGTGAGAACTGGGTTTTTTTCTTTTATCAACAGATGAAAAACCCTGAAACCACACAAACCAAGCATTTTGCTCAGCAGTGGGAAGGCAGCTCTGCAGTTCACAAACAGGAGCAGGCTGACATGCTACAGGCAGAAGATGCAATTGCAGCTATGAAACACTTCTGCAGCTGTGAAACTTGTAGAGGAGATCTCAGACAGGTGGAGCAATACGAAAGGAAAGCTTAAACATGAAGTTGCACAGTGAAGCTGCTTGTAGCTCAGAACCTTTGCAGCCAGAAAACAGCTAATAAATAATTATATATCACCACCTACTGGTAAACCTCCTTGTGTGGCACTTGTGAGTTGTGTTCTACAGCAGACACTCAGCTCTGTGAGTTCAGATTTGTTTCTTGTTTCTGTGCAACAAAAACATTATTTCTTCCACTTGCCTATGTATTTTTCTTCATATTTACATCAAGTATCACTTTAATGAAGATATGGAGATACGCTGGGTAAGATCACTGAGGTTTCTGAGGCCCAGGCTGAAAACCTGGCTGTTCTGGGATCACTGAAAATGTTCAACAGAACAAGAATTAAGGCTTTACTCCTCACCAGCCACAAGAAACATCTATTTTTAGAGAGGAATGATGGCTGTCATCACGCAGGAACCTGTACTGTGAGGACAGTTCAGAAATTGAAGGTCCTTGTGCAGCATCAGTGTTGACTTGGCACAGCCATCATATGTCTGCAAACTGAGAGGCATCAGCAGTGCTCCAGGCACAGGCAGGAGAACACTGGCTGCCGTGTCCCCTCAGAACAACAGACCTGACACACCATGGCACACCATGGCACAACATTGCCCGGCCTGCCTTCATAAACCAGCTGCTGTTGCCAAGTGATCATGCTAGAAACCTAGTATCTTCCTCAGAGAGACTGTAATTCCAGAGATAATTCCAACAGATCCCTAGCTGGATTCACTTTTTCCCTGGTTTTCCTGGATCGATGGAATAGGTGGAAGTCTTGTATACCTAAATTATAATAGAGTATCTAAAAGAATATGAGTAAAATTATATTAAAGATGCTGTAAAGAATAATGCCATAGTTTAATTGTTTAATGATCTACACAATGTAAAATAAATTCATGCTACCACAGTATCACTCCATAGCTCTATTTTAACAACTGTCATGGTTGTCAAAAGGGCAGATTTTGCCTACATTATGCTCTGCCTTCTGCAGAATTTGTGAGTCATCTGACTCCAGGAAAATAGTATGCTCAAATTTCCTTAAAATAAAATAAAAAAAATTAAAAATCATCACCATCATCATCATCATCATCATAATTCTTTTTCCTGTAGATTGTATGTAGATTGTAGAGCTACAACTCTTTTGTAATCTGATATCATTGTGATACATTTGACCCTGTAATTTTTTTCATGGTGAAGCACTCTGCATAGACAATGCCTTGTATTTACAATAGAATAATCAACATTGATGGGCTATAAAATTGGACAGGCTTGGGAACTGTGTTTATTTGCATCCTGTTTCAGGACAATTGCCCCTGAGCATTTAAATAATAGTAGGGACAGACATTTCCTCTAACGACCAAGTTAGTATTTCCATATTTATCTCAGAGTATCCTCTGAATGTGCTTATATATCAGATAGTGAACTCGATTTACTTGCACCGTAGCAGTTCATTTTCTCTCTGGGATCTTCTTTGTTCTTTAGGAATGTCAGTTGAAAGTTTGGTAGCCTTCTTATCAAACCTGGGATTTACACTGCCACTATCTTCCCTTTAATATCAAGCATTAGAAACTACACCTCAATCAGAAATACCATCCTTTACCTGAACGAAAATATTTTAGTAATATGTTGCATTCCATCCTGTCCAGTTTCCTTAAAACTGTAGAAAAGGGAACTATTAAACCTATGATTAAAGTAACAATTGAGAATACTACTATTTATGAAAGTTACTTTTTGATAAGTATTGCAGAAGAGAAACTGTAAAGAGAACAATTATCAAAGTGACAAAAGAGAACTGCTATGGGAACCCAAGCAGGAAAAGGAAATGGCTGTAAAATAAACCATGAGGAATTATTACCACTCATCCAGTGCAAATTTTTTATTTTTTTAAACTCTGGACTTGAGTTGTATCATATCATTTCATAACAAAAAAGCTTCTATATTATCCTGTTACACCTAAACACGCAATTTCAGGTGCTCAAAACACCTAACAGGGAGAAATCAAAACTCAGATGTGATTACAAAAATGATGCAGCTCACTGCTACCAAATAATTATTTGAAGAAAGGTAGTTAGGTAACAAGCCAGGAGAATGCTGCAATCCAACTGTCTGGATGAACACGACCAGCTGTTCTGGGCTGCTCCAGCAGATGGAGCAGGGAATGTCACAGCACCTTCTGCCTCACTTTGCTTCCGTTTACTTCTATCTTTCTCTTTTTTTCTTTTTTTCCTTTATTTTTCTCTCTCTTCCTTCCTTCCTTCCT